>JANRGW010043091.1:0-10876 GCA_024733675.1 Psilopsiagon aymara | reverse complement strand
GGCCCACCCAGCCCAGCCCCTGCTGCCAGGTGCTGCCCATGCTCCCGCACCGGCCCTGCCCTCGCCTGCCTGCCCTCAGCCCGGCTGAAGCCCCTGCTCTGCCCTCCTTGAACCCTGCTAGACCCCAGCTCTCCCTGCCCAGGCCCTGCACCCAGCCCTGGCTCCATTCCCCCTCCGGCCCCTTTGGGGGGATCCCGCTGCCCCAGGCCGCTATGGGGAACCCCACTTCCCCTGTACCCTGCCTGGTCAGCCCAGGGATACCCCAGCTAACCCACACATCCCCTCACCTCAACCACACCACGACCCAAAACCAACTGTCTCCGTGTGTGCGCCTGCCAAAACCCACCAAGCGCCACATGGGCGCGCGGGGACACCCTGCCTCTCACACCCTACCCCGGGGTGTCAGCCGGACCCCGCTACCCGGGAGCAAGGGAAAGCTGCGTCCCACACTGCCTCCGTGCAAGCCGGGGAGAACTCGGGTCAGAGCAGCACGTTGCCACAGCGCGGGTCGCGATTCCAGTCCACGTTACTCAGCACAAGGAGGGGGCAGGCGCCCACCAGACGCGAGATGGACCCCTCCCCGCATCCAGCGGGTACACGGGGCTCTTCCCTATGTGAGCAGTCACCGGGAGAGGCTGGAGCTGCAGCCCGCTACGCTCCGGAGCCTGAGGCACGGCCCCAGCCAATAGCCAGGCCTCCTATCGCCAGTGCTGCGCGGCGGTGCATGGCACCCTCCGCCAGCGGCTCTACGTGCGGTGCATTCCCCGCGGGGCTGCGGGAGCCGGCAGCCCTGCAGTCCTAGGAGGGAAGCCTGGTCTTCCCTGTAGTGAACGCTCAGAGCTCTACACATCCCTCCCTGGATGTCCCACCTCCAGCCCGTGGTCTCGGGAATGCACCGCGCTGATCTCGATGGTATGCAGCTCCTCCAGGGTCAGCTGCCTGGCGTAGAAGTGTGCCACCACGCGATGTGGCCCCTCTGTCAGGTGCGAGCACAGATAGTCAGCTTCCGTCAGGCGCACACAGCCCAAACCCAAGCCCAGCACCCGATTCAGACCGTCCTCCAGGGACCAGTAACGGCGATCCACGAACCCCCCGGGAAAGCCCAGCAGTCCGTCAAATCGCATCTGCATCTGCAATAGAGGCGCAGGGTGTTAATGGGGCACAGCGGAGCCACGGGAGAGGGCGGTGGGAGGTGCGGGCGTGCCAGCCCGGCACCACGGAGGCCTCCGGGCCGCTCCGGCACGGCCCTACCAGCTCCAGCGCGTCCAGGACACCGAGTTCACCGACACCGCGTCCGCCAGCTCGCCGCGGCCCTGGGGCCGGGGAAGCCGAGGCGGGTCCCCGCCGCCCGGCAGCACAGCCGGGAGTCCCGGGGGCTCCCCCCCGGGCTCGGGCCCGCCGCCGCCTCTGCCAAGCCTGATGCTACCGCCCTGCACGGGAACTACCGGAAGGCCCCACCTTCCCCCGCCCGCTGACCCTCCCCCGCGACTCCCGGAGCCCGCCTCCCCCCCCGCCATGCGCCCGCGGCCCGCCCCGGCCCGCCATGTAGACGGGGCGGCGCGGCCGCCTTTCCCCGCGCAGCCGCCCCTCTGCCGGCGGGCGCCATGGAGGATATCGGCTCGGGCGTGAATGCGGACGCGGAGGTGCGGAAGCTGCAGGAGCTGGTGAAGAAGCTGGAGAAGCAGAACGAGCAGCTCCGCAGCCGCCACGGCTCCCTACCGGCCGGCCCCGCCAGCCCCAAGCGACTCCTGAGCGGCGGGCCCTCCCCGTCGCCCCCCGCCGCCTCCTCCCCTCCCGCCGGCCGCTGCCTCAGCCCCAGAGCCGCCGCCCGGCGACCGCCCCTCGAAGAGCTTGCCAGCGGCGCGGCCGGCGAGGACGGGAACGGCCTCCTGGACGACGCAGCGCTGCTCAGGCCGGAGGAGCTGGAGAGGTTGGCCGGCTGCGAGGAGGACGAGACCGGCTGGTGAGGAGGCGGCCGGGGTGGGGATGGGGTCGGGGAGTACCTTTTCTCCGCCCCCCCGTCGCCAGGAGGTTGGGGAGTGCTGTCCTCCCTTTACCCCTGCGTCCCCGGGAGGAAGGGGCCGTTTTCAGGCGTGTGCCTGGTGTCGGAGGTGGTCTCGGGGCTTTGTGTGGAGAGGCAGCCTCGCCCTCTGGGGCTGGATGGAGGGATTAGCTCTCCAAGAAGTACCGAAACCTTCAGGGGAAGGGTATTTTAGTTTCTGCACTTAACATTACACCTCCCTGGCGGCCTGAAGCTCTGTGCTTTTGTTCGACCGCAGCGAGAGTACTGCATCGGGTCACTTGGAGACCGGAGTAGACATCGGTTCTGGCGCAAAATCAGTTGCCAGTGTTTTCACAAGTTCAGGAGGTGTGGAGGCGTTGAGAAACTTGTCGAAAATTCCTGGGGTAGTGCGAGATTAGCCCACAGGTACTGTTGCACTTCTTTAGATGTGCAGCAAACGTGTTTTGAGTCTTGATTTCTTTCAGCTGTGAAGGCAGCAAAGGTAACATACGCTTTCATCTCATAAATGTGTTGTCCTTAGGTGTTTTCGTTTATTGTTAATGATGTAGGACCACGGTTTACCTTAGGAGGCTTCTCTCTTCTAATTGGACTGCCAACCCTGCAGGTTTCCATTCACCTTCTCTTTATTACACTTGGAAGAGCTTCTACTGAGAATCAAGGTTTGCTGTCTTTAAACAGCATGCTGTTCTCCAGCTGTCCTTTTAAAGGTTCCTGTGACACCAGTTGAGGAGCAGTGTTAAAGAAATGGGGAGGAGCACGGTGTCAACAGAAAAACACATGGGGAGTGTGCGGTGGCAGGAGAAGTGTAACAAAAGTAGTCTGACTTGGGTCAGAACTGGTTGTAGGTTCATATGCAAAAGTCTTTGTGAGTGAACATGCAGTTTAAAAAACAAACACACAAAAATGCCTTTCTGAGGTAGAAACACATTTAAAACTGCTGGAATGTTTCCATGCATGAGCAATGTAGCTGCTTGGGGAGGAGACTGCGTGTGCTTCCTCGGAGAATTCATTTGCCTGATGTCCAGCCTGATCCACCGAAGACTTATGAGAGCATAAGTTTATTCTCATCCAAAATGAGTTTACTAAATTAACAGAAGGCATCGTCTTCAGGTGGTGAATGTGCAAGGCAGCTACTCTTGCTTCTCAGCTCATGGCTTATAATCGACTGGGCTGTAGTACTTGAGTGAAACAAGTATACTAAATTTGCACAGCGAGTTTGGAGCAAGATGGACACGTTTGTGAATGGCCTGAATTCTAGTGACAAGGAATGTTATTTTTTATATTAATCGTAAGTCATGGTGGACATAATACATCTCTTCAGTGGAAGCTAATGTCACAACAGAGCATATGCACAACAGAACGACGGCATAAATGCTGTATGATTTTGTGTGCAGTTCTGGACACACGAGGCAGGCAGCGTAGTTTGCTGAGCTCTTGCTGGTGTCGGGTGTTTTGTTACGTTACTTATGCCTCCTGTTGCTCTTGCTTCAGTGATGTTTCTGTGCAAGTTCTAGTTGTCAAAAGACAATAAAACTTCAATGCATACTATTACAATTACATGCCTTCATTCCTTCCCTAATATTTTAGTGATTACAATACTAATTTTGAGTCTCAGATGTGGGACAATGACTAAGACAGAAAAGACCCTTGAAAAGAGCACTTGTCAAAATTTACTTGCTGTTGTATGTATGAAGAACTATGGCTGTGTAATTTAAAAACCTTGTCTTTTCATGCTATACTGTACTATGCACTTAATGATAAATGTGATTTGACTAGATTGACTGATGATTGATTTGTTTTTCCAAATTGCTCTATAAAAATGGAAATCAAACTCCTGGAATTTCTGAAGAGCATTTAATTCTGCTGTTAAGGCACTAAATACTTGGGGTTTTTTAGGGGGGCGGGTGTTCTTATGAGGGTTGGATGACTGTGCACTTGATAGATGGAGGTTACTCTAAATGAAGGTGGAAATTCGCAGAGTGAAGCAATTGAAAAGAAACAAGCCTGTGAAATTAGGAAGGGTGATATGACTAAGTGGATTTCTTTTATACCAGTGTAGAAGTCAAAGACCACGTACCAGCTGAGGAAGGCTCACATGGAAACGAACTAAATGTAAATCATGGCTTGTACACAAAAATGGATTAATCTTGCCTGTTCTGTTTGTCTACATCGAGAAGCTTAGGTTTGTCTTTACTTTTGATTTCACAAGGACTTTGCTGTGGGAGAAAATAGGTGATGAAGGGTGCTGATCACTTCTGTTCTTCATTATCTCTGCTTTCTGTAATGCTGGCATTCTTCAGTCCGTGTGTTCATATACTCAATTTGTAAATTGTCTGCAGCCTTGTAATGACACTGATAAAATTACATTGTTTTACATTTAATGCTTACATGAAATTAGTGCCTGTGAAGTTTGACTATGAGTTTAAGGTGGAGCAGTTGATAGTCTGACCAAAATCAGTACTGGAATGTGATGTGTTGGTGGTTTGGTCTACATTTTGGAGTTGATCAGCACATTTTTAGCTTGTGATTCTTTAAATGCTTTTAGAGAAGTCTACAAGACAGAATTGTAAAGTGAAAAATTAAAGGGGAAGGTAGCACTACCTGGAATTAATAACAAGTGAAAAGACCTTTGATATTGCTGCTTTAGTAGCAGTATTAGCTATTAAAACAGCATTACAGTATTAGTGACCTTTGGCACCATTTATATTTTGCTTGCTTGCTTTGTTTTTTGATGGTTTTTTTTGTGTTGTTTGGTTGTTTTTTGGTTTTGGGTTGTATTTTTTTTTCCCACTGTGGTTATTTAAATCCAGTTCTAAGTTTTAAATAGCTCTGCACATGAGACGATCTTGAAATCGCATGTTAAGAAAAATGTCACTTAATTTAGATTGAGTTTCTTGGCTGTATGTTTTTGAATCCCATTTAATGTGCTGAAACTTTCTTCCTAGTAGGGTACTGAAGGTTGTAAATAGGTATATATGCACATGCACACAGTACTGAGCTGTACTTGGTCCCATGGTGACTTTGCTTTAGGCCTGCTAATTACTTCTTCAGGAAGTTGCAGTGACTTTGGTAATGTGTTCTGTGGGTGTTCCAATGTAGCTGTTCTTGAAGGAGGTTGGATCAAACCTAAAGTTTTTAAAATTTGCATCTCAACAGGTTTTTATTAGTTAATTAAAAAGACAAAAGGGCAGGAAGGAGGACTAGAGTGTAGAAATCTTCAGAGAAGTGGGATGTGGTGTACAACTCCTTGCCTGACTTGCTGGGTAGGGTTGGGTGTGGATGTACACCACATTTGAGACAACTTGGTAACAGTGTGCAAGGTGGCTTGCTATGCTTCTGAAAAGTGAGCTGTCTTAAGTTTATTGCAGGATAAATATGTGCATGTGGGCAGTTACTGTAGATGAGTTAATGTGCTGTGAATCCACTGTAACTTGTCACGCTGTCATGTATGCTTTCTGGGATGCTTTCTTTTAAATGAGCAAAACATACAGTGCTTTTTTTCTTTAAAATTTATATGCGATGTGTGCATAAGAGAGAATAGGGCTTACTGTGTATGTTTTGTATGTCTAATTGCTCAGCAAACTTAGAACAGTTGTGTTCTCTTTAAATGGCAGTGCTACAAAACCTAGCCTAGCACTTTTGATGTTTTCATGTTGGTGCAATCTAAAATCTCCTTGGTAGGGCTGAAATAACTTTCAGGTGACTGACTTCATTTACAAACAAAAGGCAGTTAATGTGTTTGAAGTGAAATTATTGGTGGGTTGTTTATATTAATAGTTCAAAGTAATATTTTCAGTTGTTTTGAAGACCTCAGATTGATCGTGTATCCTTTTTAGTTAAAATAGAAGGCACATACTTTTACTGTTACACGCACTTCTATTCAGCAGCTACTTCTATTAAATTGGTGCTTATGTTTCATTGTTTACATTTCCATCTGAGCCATCCATTCTAGCTAGTTGGCCAAGTGGCTATTTTGAGGTACAAGATAAAACCATGATTGTAATCTGTAATGGACTGTCTTTTATCTCATATTACCTGATGTTCCTTGAACACTAACATTGGCTTGAAACCCTACAGTTTGCCATAGTGAACTAGTGAAAGATAGGATGAGTGTTTTGAGTTAGAACTACACCTGAATGAAAACCCATTGCTGAAATTACATTTCAGCATTTCTTATTCTACTGCTAAAATTTCATTGTATTAATGTGGTAGGCTTCTTGGAAACTGGACAGGTTCTGATCAATTCCTGCCCTGTGACCTAAGTAAAAGAGAAATTGATGCTTTTCATTTTGTGGCAGATTAAATGTCAGTCTGATTTAAGGTTGATTTTAAACAAAATTTGTATAATGTCTTCTCAGACTAGGAAGATAGTGTGAAAACAAGCATGTAAAGGAAGTAAAGATTGCAGAATCTACCTGGTTATCAAGTGAAGCAACTGGTAACATCAAATAATATTCAGTTAGACTAATGTCTGTGAGAGGTCCATGTTTGTTGAGAAACAGGTGTTTGAGGACTCGAGGAAAAATCCCGAGGAGAACTTTCTTCCGTTTCTACCTTGACTTCTAAACATATTTCATACTTTCGTATCATGAAAGCTTGATACCGATTTTGTTTATTGTCCTAATGGTGTTCCTGAAGTTTATTTCATAATCATGTCTTGTTTAGGCATGATTCACAGTTCTACTTCTTGTAGGTGTTGGTAGAGCTCTCAAGCCTAGTCATTAAGCAGAATTTTATTTTGGAACACTTTTAATAGGACACAGATTTTTTTCTATTCTATGTAAGTATCAACAATACCATAGTAGAGCATATATGCTCTCACAAATTTCTTCTGAAAAGTTTCTCAAACAGTAGAAACTTGTACAGACTTCATGTGACAGTTCGAGGGAAGCTGTGTGGTAGTGTAGAGGTGTCTTCCAAGCTTTTGAAGGCCCCATTTCCCATTCTACAACATCCCTCTCAGACAGCTACCTGGTCTTTGGAGACCGGGAAATGAATAATGGCTATAATTTCCAGTAACTAGTCAGGGCACAGCTAACTATCTTTAATTGTTGGTGACAGGAAGGTAATTGTGTTCCCAGTTATACTTTGCAACCTCTCTGAATACTCTCAATTCTGCTTCAAAGTCACATGTAATTGAAACGAGCTGCTTTAATATGAAGGTTTAATAAGATGGTCAGAGCATTTTTGTAGTAAACTGAATTTTGCTGTATCTGGTACTTCTCAGAACTAGAAGCATTCAGTTAAATACACCTACAAAGTAGCAATTACAGGCTGACCAAATCAGTCAGTTACAACTGCAGGATAGGATCTTTGCAGGAGTGGGGGAGGAGGAAAGAGGAAATGCGTGGGCCAGATATGTGCCATGATGTTGCTTAGTTTGGATTTTTTTCTTTATGGCCAGAGATTCTCTTCAGCTCTTTACCTGTAGCTGTTTATTAAAAAATCCATTTTAAATTTTAACTCATTTAAATTGCTTTAGATGGGATCTCCTGACAGTTGTAGGTTGTTCTAAAATTTAGATTGGCACTGTTGAGTTCTAGGCTGTCTATTTTCAAGGCTGACCAATATTATTGTCTCCTGACGTAAGTAGCACTTCATTGTGGAATTTCCCTCCTGTATTTCAGGGGTATTTGTTACCGATCTGTCCTTAGATTTCAATTTTTTTCTTTGTATCTTCTCTTCAGGTAGCTTTCTTGATCCTGATTTGCCTGCAGCATGTTTTGTCCACTCTCTTGTTTCATTGCCTATTGCAACTGCCACTTTTTGCTTAAGGTTAATGTAGGTAAAATAAACAAGCTCTAATACAAGTTCCTTCCACTCGCCATCTTCTTTCTAATTCAGATCTGTGACTTCATACTCATGTGCATGTTTTTCACTTTTGCACTGAGCAATAGAAGGATTTTGATACAAAAAGACACTTCCTTTCTTCCTGATTAGAAGCTTGCCTTCTGGTTTCATGCCTGTGGCAGCTAACCTCTTGTATTTTAATGCACTGGGAGGTGTTCCTCGGGTGAGTTAATCCCTAGGAAGATATTCCATTCCTGTGTCAGTGTTGTGTCCTCTTTCTTCAAAGCTTTTTCAGACTCATCTGTGTCCTGGTGCAACATGCTACAGCTTGCCCTGTTTGGCTGATGTTATCATATGAGCCTGTAGTGACAGTAGTCCTTCTGCAAAAGCTCTGCCGTTTCTGTGCTGCATCTTCCTGGAACTACTTGGGAGAGCCCCTGGCTGCTTTAAACTTCAGATTGGCATAGTTGACTAGTGACAGCTGAAGGAAGAGAATATTACTGTGGCTGCGGAATCATGGTGTCTGGGCTTCTTAAAGCTGTTTCAAAATAGATTGAAGCTCCTGGGCTTCTTTTTATATACTGTTTTCTTTTATTTGACTGTGTGTCACTGAACTGTAGACATTTTACTACTCCCTTGTGGAGAAATTGAAGCGTAGGTTTCTGGTGTGTTACCATTTGTAGTGGGGGTGGTAACTGTAAGGTGTCAGCTTCCTCAATGGTTTTCAACTTCCTGTTTTGAGAAAGTGATTTAGTAGCGTTTTGAGAGGTATGAAGTCATACTGGTAATCTCCACTCTTAAAGTTGCCAGTCATGCCATTGCATTGCTGTAAGAATGCATTAACAAATACAAATGGGAATTAATCTCTTCTGGAAAGTTCTTCAGCTAAGGAGAACCTGTATTTTTGGATCAGACTGTAGTTTGACAGAGACCACTTAGTTATATATATATATATATACACGCGTTTCATGGTCTACTTTTTGTTCTTTTTCTCTTCCTGCTGTTTGAAAGAGAGGAAAAGTAGTAAAAGCATTTTTACTACTTTTAGCCTTTCCCTTGGTCTTCTGTTTTATAAATCCAAATGAAGCAATGCAAGTGGAGTTATGTCAGTTTCAAAACTTGAGATTGGCTGTTCTTTGCCAGGTGGGAAATTAAGATTTCTGCTTTATAATAATCACAGAATCATGGAATAGTTAGGGTTGGAAAGGACCTTAAGATCATCTAGTTCCAACCCCCCTGCCATGGGCAGGGACACCTCCCACTAAATCATGACACCCAAGGCTCTGTCCAGCCTGGCCTTGAACACCGCCAGCGATGGAGCATTCACAGCTTCCCCGGGCAACCCATTCCAGTGCCTCACCACACTTACAGTAAAGAGTTTCTTCCTCATATCCAATCTAAACTTCCTCTAAGTTTTAACCCATTACCCCTTGTCCTCGCACTGCAGTCCCTAATGAAGAGTCCCTCTCCAGCATCCTTATAGGCCCCTTTCAGATACTGGAAGGCTGCTATGAGGTCTCCTCCTTCTCCAGGCTGAACAGCCCCAACTCTCTCATCCTATTTTCATTGCAATTGCAGATTGTACAAGAAACTGTCCCGAAAAAGACATTGTGTTGTTGCATCAATGCACATGTTTGTCATGAAGTAGTGAAGTTGAATGAAGTATGTATATTCTAAAGTTCTGGGTTGTTTGGGGTTTTTTTTTAATGTAAGGTGTGAAACAAAGGCTGTTACAGGAAAAACAGTTGACTGGAAAGAGGTGAGGGAATTTGCAAATTATGTTTGGTTAGAAAGGGAGGTGGAAAAGTGGGAGCTGCGTGAGCCTGAGCAGCTTCAGTAAATAAACTATGTGTGAAACAAATGCAGCAATTAGAAATTGCAGAAAATAATGTTTTAAGTGCTTAAAATACCAGGTGCCATTTTGGTTAGTCAGGTAGGTTTGTTGAAGATGCCCCTTTCGTGTGTCTTTCAGAGGGGACACACAATTTTATTTTCTTGCCTGCTATACTGGATATTACTGTGAACCCTTCAGATGTGCATGGAACTTCTCAAACGCAGCAAGGTATGTCCGAGGTGCAGAGAGCCATGAGCACAAGGTTGGCTTTGTTGCTTTGAACACTTCTTTGTGTTGCATAAACATACCTTAGGACAGAAAAGAGTACAGGCAAGTAAATGCTAAAAAGACAGTAAATTTGAAGTATTAAAGAGGTAATAAGTGTTAAATGTTAGTTTTAACTCTGTGGAGATAATTGCAGCAAATATAGCAATTTGTGTAATTATTCACATAGAACTGTAAAAACTGAGTGATCCTTGTGCTTTCCAAGGATCCTGAGGGCCATAAATACATGATAGACTCAGCTTTTCTTGTGGATAGGGTGCCTGTGAAGGTTGTAAGGATTTCTAAAAAATCAGTTTTAATGACCAGCATGATACTGGCCAGAGTGAAGGCCACATGGACTGTAGAGTGTGGCAGTAGCTATTTGCATTCCTACAAACAGCTTAATTTTTGTTTGAAAACATGGCAGCTAATAAAAATCCTCTCTCCTGCATTTGCAGGCGTAGCTTTCTAATTTCAGTGCTTGTGAAGGAAGAGTGTTTCAGAGCATGCTCTAAACAGTGGTCAGTGTTTTGGGTGAGATGTTGTGGTGGTTTTATAAGCATGTTTCTTGGGAAGCTTTTGTAAGAAGAGACATTAAGGGTAGTAATTAAAAAAAATCTTTTACAGCTGTTTGTAAAATAAACTGAGTTCAAACTCTGTGATTACAGAGGACGCATCAGCTAATAGTCAAGTAAAGACAGTTTCTATGGAAAATAACTTCTGTGTTGCTGATGTCATTGGCATAAAGTAAACAAGAATTTTTCCTGGTTTGTATGGGAGCATGGCTGGTTAAGCTGTCAAATGTTCCTAAGTTAGTGTTGTCGTGGTTTAAGCTGTAAATCAGCCACGCAGTTTAACCCACCTCCCCCTCCTAAAAGAGCTGCCGCAGTTTAAGCTGTAAAACAAGCAGTTTTGTTCACTCACTTTCCCCTCCTTCTTCCCCCCCCACTCCAAAAAGGGGGGGA
>JANRGW010043087.1:0-15801 GCA_024733675.1 Psilopsiagon aymara | reverse complement strand
TGCCCAGAGAAGCTGTGGCTGCCCCATCCCTGGCAGTGCTCAAGGCCAGGTTGGACAGGGCTTGGAGCAACCTGCTCAATGGAAGGGAGGGGGTTGGAACTGGATGATCTTTTAAGTCCTTTCCAACTCAAACCATTCTATGATCCTAAATGCCCACTTGTACATATATAGCTCTACACGTTTTCACATGTGTATTTATGTACATGTATTTTTCAAGCATGCATGTTGTATATACTTTCATGTTTGTATATATGCATTTTGTATGTATATACAAAAACCATATACACGTGTATGAAACCACATATGTAGAGCCAGCAGGTACCCAGCTTCCCTCACCAGGAGGTGAGCCTGGAGGGCACAGGCTGGAGGCATCCATGAAGAAAACCACAGGATCTCTCTCCTGCCTGGCTCCTGCTGCAGCCTTTACCCTACCCAACCCACCTCGTGTGAGTCACTATGTCTGTCAAAGCGCCGCCCTCCAGAAACTCCATGACCACCCACAGCTCATCGCCAACAAGGTAACTGTTGTACATGTCAACCACGTTCTCATGATGGTAATCTCTCATGATTACAACCTGTGAGGAAGAAAGAGAAGCTATGTGAGTTCCTACAGCATGATCTGACACTTGTTCTGACCTTCTTTTTCACTGCACTTTCCTTTTTGTGCTTAGTAAAGGTGCTGCTGTGAATCACATCCTCCCTAATCCTTGTGCCAACGCAGAAACAAAATCAATACATTTACATAAAACTAACAGCCACCATAAATGCATTAGGAAGAGGAAGAATCTTTAGTTGCTGCAGTGTAAGCAGTAGAAACTGAGTTAGCTTTTTCAGACTGCAGGGACAGGACTGTTTATTTCATTGTTTCTTATTGCCAGTTGCTTGCAGTACAACAGATATGTTTTACCTGATCAATTGTTCAACCCATCAAAGTCATCTCCATTATGAATCAAACAGTACATGGCACAAAGTGTCAGAATGCTGGTAATACTCAGATGCTCAAATCCCACATCTAGAAGGGACTGTACAAAGTCAAAACCACAGTAATGGCAGCCCAGCCACGGCGGTGACCATGACCACATTGTACTGAGGGGTGTTGGAAAGGTGACCAGCAGAGAAAACACCAGCCAGGGAAGGCTTCATTACAGGCAGAGGAATTTCAGTGCTGCTGAAAAGGAATTTCAGATGATACAAGTGACTGGAGCATGTCAGGGAAGCAGCCTGGTCCTGCACAGCATGTAGGACCTGCTTCAAGATGCTACCGTTCAAGGGATGCTTGGTTAGTGCTACCTCAAGGCAATCTAGAGCACTCTTCCAGCAGAGGCAAAGCCAAGCCAAAATACCCAGAACAGTCATGGACTGTGTGAAGAACTGCCTGAAATTTGTTAAAAACCAGTATTCTTAATAGAAATTGCTAAGCTTTTAAAGGTTTTGAAGAAAACTCTGTCCTGTGCTGAGGAAAGATCCTCTTATAGTTGAAATACAGGAAACAAATGATAGAATTAAAAGGTCAGTTCTCACAAGAGGCTTCCCTGGGGACCTGCAGTGGGTTTTGGTGCTGATCAGCATATTCACAAGTGGTCTGAAAAAGGGAGCAGAGAACATACACCTTTAGCTTCTTTAAAGGTGTAAGAAGTAAAAGAAAGGAGAACTTCTTTGAGTTGCAGAAGGAACTCTCAGCACCAAAAAAAAAAATGGATGAAAAAATGGCCACTGAAAACCAGTGTTTTAAGTTTAGAATTACATACATGGGGAAAACAGTCTTCCATAAGCAGCTGGGAGCACTGAACTGGCTGCAACCACCCAGGAGAAGTGGGAATTAACACAGATGGCTCCATGAAAAAGGGGCTGTCAGCAATTTTGCTTAGGAACCATCAAGAAAGCAAAGGGACTGCTAACGGTTAGGGAAGGAAGGAAACAAAAAGCATGTATATGTCAGAATACAGTGCACAGGCTTCTTGAATAGTTAGTTGTTTAGCTGTTAGTTGTTAGTTTGGATCTTCATTCTTGGAAGAATATATCAGCAGAAGGTGAGGAAAGGGCAGCAGGCTATGTCTGTGCACCCGATCAGCTGTGTGGAGCAGCTGACAGATATCTTAGCTGTTTCCTGTGACTTCCCACTGCATTATGGTTTAAAGCCAGAAGGAGATGCAGCTCATCTAAAACTGGCCTGGTTCTATGGTATTTACACAGCACAGATGTGAGGCTCACCACCTCTGTTAGAAATGTACCACCTTGACTCTTGAGGCTGCCATTTGGCTCACATCTCCTGTTGAACCTACAAAACTCCCCCCAGCACCCAGAACATCGTACCTCATTGAAGAGCAGCTCCCTCCTCTGCTGTTTCCTGAGATCCATCTTCTTCACAGCGACCTGCTTCCCCGTGTGCTTCTCGGTGGCGATGCAGACGATGCCCGTGGAGCCCTCCCCGATCTTGATGAAGTTGTCCAGGTACTCCCGGGGGTCACCGGGGCTGACCACGAGCTGCAGAGCAGCTCTGAACTGTTCGTGGGACACCCTGGAGGGCTGCTGGTCTGAGGAGGATCCCCAGCTGGGTGGAGGATAAGCACTTGATGTGATACTTGGGGAGCTGGGGTAGGAGGCAGTGGAAATATAGGGAGAGCTGGGCTGGAGAGGCGGCTGGTGATAGTGGGGTGCTTTGTGGTAGACCAGAGGGTACTGGTAGCTGCTGCTTGAATAGCTGACTTTGCTCTGACTTTGAGGTAGCTTTACTGGGCCCCTGGGGTAGGTGTCTGAACCAGAGAGCGTTGGGCTAACGACAAGCTGCGCTCGATCATAATCCAACTGCAATGCAAAAGCAGACAAGTGAACATGGGTTAAACACACATCTGCTTGTTGTTCCTCTCAGCTCACTTTCAGCATTCCTGAAGGTCCTCAGTGGTGCTGGCACATGTACCTGTTCTCAGCATGACACTGCTGCCCTGTATCTGAAAAGAGATTTCTAGACCATTGGGCTGCTGTGTTTCCAACAGCACTAAAATGAGGACAGGAAAGACCTCAAGATCTTTGGCGCATCTCAGTTCCATTCTTCTGCCCAGGTACCTATTTGTAGATACAATAATCATTGTCTAATGAAAGAGTAAGCTCCAAAAAGAGTATTTGCTCCATATCTGCAGTGCCCTGCAGGCTCCGTGGGCCATTTCATCCAAGAATTCAGCCCTTTCATAACCAGCAGCCTTCTGGTAAATTCCAGTTTCATAGAATCATATAGAAAGGTTTGGGTTGGAAGGGACCTTAAAGCTCATCAGTTCCAACCCCCTGCCAGAAGCAGGGACACCTTCCACTAGACCAGCTTGCTCCAAGCCCTGTCCAACCTGGCCTTGAACACTGCCAGGGATGGGGCAGCCACAGCTTCTCTGGGCACCCTGTGCCAGTGCCTCAGCACCCTCACGGGGAAGAACTTCTGCCTTATACCTAATCTAAACCTACCCTTTTGTTACTCCCAGTTGTATGACATGGGGCAGTCTTGTATGAAACACATACCTTCCTTGCAGCCTCCAAACAGCACCCAACAGGAGCAAGCATTAAAGGGACAGAGAGATCAATTTGTGTCCTTCCTTTCAAATATCGATTCCTGCATTTTAACTCTCAGCCCAGATCCTTTCCTTATGCTTTTCTCCAGCAGTTCAGGGATGACCCAACCTCTCCTTTCAGAGGCACTCGTACCCTAAAACCCTCCGTCATCTCTGCCTTGCCCTGCTACCGGCTGCTGCCTGAGTGACTGCATACATGAGTATGACAAGGAGCCTAATTCAATTTACCATTCCTTAAATCACTTTCCACAGTGACACACTACTTAACTGCAGTGTCACAAAACCACTAATTTTCAGCTGAAATCAGAGACAATTGCAGAGGAAATCATCCCGATGGCAGGCCTTGTTAATTTGTAGGTTCCTTTCTTCCTTTTCATTTTCCAAGCTTTTCTAAGCCTCTTACACCGAAAGAAAATGAATGCTTCACATTCACAGATGTAACAGTTTGCTTCTCTTCAAATTAAAACCCAAGAGAATAAAAAAGGATGCAAGACCAAAAACCCCATCCAAAACCAAAACACATTTCTCTTCCCCCTGGAAAAGAGCATCTCTTTTTCCCCTGGAAAAGAGCATCTCCCCATTTACAGCAGAACACATGTGACTCCTGACAACGAGTGGTACATCTCAGGGCAGGGGGTGGTCTGACACAGGCTCATGATGTAGCACAATTACAAATAATTATGGCAATGAGTTCATTTAATCAATCAATTTCGGTGGTGGAGCACAAGGGTGGACAGAGCAGCAAACTCTACACAGCACACGGTTGCTACTATTGCTGCTGGACGCCGGCCAGGAGTCCCTGATCTATGTTAGTTAAATGCACATTAATCTGAATTTGGCAGTGTAATCAAGGACCCAAGTGAACTGTGAAATTGAATTCTGCGGTGGAACATCATTTGACCATTTTGTGCTAAGGCTGCAGAAAAAAAGAGAACAAAAATCTGCCGCAGCATCAATTTATCACTGTAGGCTGCTGCACAGCGAGGAGGAGTTTCGAGCTGGAGTCGCCTCCGAGCGCAGTATTATTCCTACCTCACGCATGAGCCAGGCATGCCTGTCTCTTCATTCCACGTGAGGTTTAGCAGGGAAAAGGGAATGCCTCTCCGGAGGGGCTGCTCAGAGATTTCCCTTGGAGACGGGAAGCTGAAGTCTGCTTCCGTCTGAGGCTTGCACGCTGACAGCTACCAGGCATATGGAGCATCCAGCAGGCACGTAACAGAGTTGTACAGACACTTCCTAGGATGCTGCCTTTGTTTAAGCAAAACACCCACGATTACAGCCATGATTCCACTTAGTCAGGCAGCAGTAGCCATAAAATAGAAGAGGGTCAGAGACATCACGGGTTTCATGAATGACATTACATCTGCCAAGCTAATTAACATGGAAAAGTGCTCAGATGGTTTGGTGGAGGGGGGGGAACTCAATCTAGCCCTGTCCTATATATCTGTGCATGCAGGGACACATAAATTGTTGTTTTGGCTGTAAACACACCGTTTTCTTTTAACTACTGAGATGAGGAAAGCCTTGTCTAGAAAGTCAAGCTGGATTAATCCACACTAATGAATTATTTGAGTTTTCATCCATGCTTGATATTTCTGAGCCTCACGCGCTGGCAAAAGTGGATTCAGCAGTGAAATTTTCAAGTGAAAATTCAGGGGTTTGGTGTGTTTGCTAAGAATTGCTGGGGTTAGCATTGCTGTGCCATGTAAGCCCATTCACATCCTTAACCCCCTAAAGTCCTACAAACAAATCAGGAGCTGTAATGAGTAAACCACCTGAACCTCTCCTCTGAGGCTGGGTCCCAGCGCAGTGCTTCACATCACGGCAAAATTGAACGCACTTTACCCCACTGTTAATTCTATTTCTGCTGCCGAATGCAGTTACCTACGGAAAGGAAATTCTTTAACTACTACAAAGGAAAGACGAAACCAGCCCTGTGCTCATTTAAGATCAGGTCAAAGGAGCAGTTGAAGCTCTGACACGACATCCATCACGGTGCCGCGGGTGCAAGGCAATACCCTGCTGCTGCTGGCTGCTGCGTTGGCAGCCAGGTCTTTTTGTTGTTAAAAGGTGGATGTAACACCATGTTTAAACTCATTTCGGTTTCCACTGCAATGACAGCCATGCCTGTTTTGTTCTGCATGTGGAGGAAACACAACTGCTTGTTCTCAAGGGGTACCTTCTCCTCAAGACAGCCTTTCATCCACGCTGGTGTCCCCATGCACTCTGCAGCAGGACTGCAGCAGAAATGGCAGCCACAGCCCTTCAGACACAGTTAATACCTCCCTAGGGGAGTGCAAGCCCCTTGGTGACATGGGCTCACCCTTCAGTAAACATAAAATGGATTTCTGTTTGATGAGATTTGTTTGCCCAATTAAAATACGTTGAAGGGATGGTCTGTAAATCACATGGAGATTGCAAACAGAATGGCTACTCTCCGGCGTTTCACTGGTGGAAATCTCCAAGACTCTCTGTTCCATGCATTCATGGAAATCTATTGGCATGTGAATGAGAAAGCAGGGAAAATAGGAGAGGGTTTCTGATAGTAAGGGCTTGCTCTGCCTTCACAGGCTGGAACTGGCCTCCTGGCTCAAAGTGTCTGCAGAACACACACAGTGCCAGCTATGTTACAGCAGCACAAGGCAGTGAAGGAGAGAGCAGAAACCATCACATCCCCTTGGAGGAGGGACAGGACAGTATCATGGAACGCTGTTACTGAAAATGACAGCAAAAGGAGCTTTGAAGTAATAGGAGCCGGTGCTTAAAGTTAAGAGGGCTGCCTGTGATGAACAGGAAGGTAACAAGAAACAAGGGGTACAGAGTGTCCAAAAATAACCAGATCTGGTGGGATGAGTTTGAAATGGTGTGATGATGTTGAGTTCTCTCTCTGTCATGAGGATTACGCAGCAGATGCTGTGACCCCATGCAAGCATTACTGGAGTCAGCCTGCAGGAATAGGAGAGCAGGTGGGTAACATGGGGTGGGATTGGAGGGAACCAAACCTGAGGCTCCAGCTTCCTGCTCCTCCATGGTCCCACTGCATAGCAGTGGCCAAGCCCAGCACAGTGGAAGTCTTCTGATGTAATGCCTCTGAAATCATTGATGAGGAAACAGAGCATATTTGATTTACCTGACTGCAAATACCAGTAAAGTAAGTCTGCTGTTACAAGCCAAACCGAGCATCTTTGTTAGACGCATTCTGAAGCCACACATTTGTGCCTGCAGACTTCTTCACTGCTGAATTCTTCCCCCCTTTTAATTATACTTTAGAGCCAATCTCACCTGTAAAGTATCTGACCTGAGACCTGATTCTCATTTAGTAAGGCCATTGGATGAACCATTATCTTACTAATGCCTCCTTGTAAAGAAGATTCTTCAGCAGTCATCCCAGACAAGAAACTGCTGTTCGCTTCCAGGAGCCACGGACAGGTTTGGGAACTGAAACTGCTGCATTTAACAGTGAATCATCAAGTTTCAGTACACCAAAGCTGTGGGAGTGTTTTTGATGCTCTCAGGAGAGGAATAGCTCACAGTGAATCTTGCACGGAGGCATCTTCTTGTTTTTTATGGAAGTTGTTAGTGCCTTTTAATGGGATATTTTTCTAACTGTCTGGAGTGCTCTGAGTCCTGTAAAATACACCCCTGCCTTCTGCCCTGCTGAATGCTGTGAAACTGGCAGGAGCAGGCACAAGAGGGTCCATGAATTACTGGATTTGTCCTCCTTTCTAAACTCTGACAAAATGATTGCTCTCAATGAAGGAAACGGCGGAGGGCCCATCCCAGGCTTTTCGCACAACTTCCAGAATCCGTATTTAATGCCACACTCTGGCGAACACTTAACTATGCACATACATCCTTCCCACCACTCCCTGAGCTCAGGAAAGGCATGAAGAGAACTGGTAGCTGTTCTACTCCCCCTATGATTTATCCTTGACCTTTGAAGCCTAGCTCTGTGCTTTAATGCGATGGGCAATGAAAACGCACCACTCTCCCTTTACCATGGGGCACTGATGATAACTGCACCCCAGGATCATGAAAGCAGCCAAAGCCTGAGCAAGGCATATGACTATCGTGGATTTGCAGAGACCTAGGACTCCTGGGTCTGCAGCGGGGCAGGACCACATTCGAAGTGCACAGAGCCAGTAAGAAAATGCACCATTCACATCACCATCAAACAGCAGAGTGGATCTCACACCTAACAAGCTACCTGCTTTAGCCCATTTGTAAGTCACAGCAACTCAACACTGTTTCAGCCCCAGAAAAACGAGCTATGATCTCGGTGCCCGTTGCTAGGGGAACTCAGTGATGTTCAATGCAATCTACACTGAAGAAGAACATCTCTGGCATAGTATTAGATGTTTAGGCAGGTCATCACTGTAGCTATGTGACTAGGTGTGCAAGAAAAGTGTTATTCTCTGAGCAAATAGTTACAGCAAACTGCTGTAAGTAGGGCAGGGCAGCTTGTGTGGGTAATATGTGACTTAGGAAAGGCAGAGCAGGCCACAGATTTGTGCAGAGGAGATGCTTGTAGATACCATGGTTGAAATGTTTTCATGCACTTTAACCCTCTTTTTTTAACTACATCTAAAATGTCTCAGGTGAGAGAAGCTCCTTTGATTTAATTTCACGGCTTAAAAACAAAGCAGAGAGGGGTAAACTCCTACTGTCATTAGCAGCAAAGGGTTAATAAACCTTGTAATATAAATACAGCATAAAGACAATATAAGTATTAAAACACAGAGGTTTTGGCCTTGCACAGTAACAACTGAAACACAAAAGTATCTGATACACAAACCAGACCAGCTTCTCAGCTCCCAGTGAGATCTGCACAGGCATCCAAACTCCTAACGCTATAAAAACTGCGAAAGAAGTTGGCGTTATTGGGAATCCCGAGTAGAACCCCCGGAAGCTGGGGATGTCACGTTACCTTGGGGATGCCTGCTGCGGTTTCGGACAAGCGGGGGTAGGTGTAGGAGCTGTAGGAATGTCCTTGCTGGTGTGCTTTAAAGGCGCTTGCTCCATAGGGCATGGCCGGCTCCTGCAGACCAGAGCCCGATCTGGACCTCTGCCTCATTGTTGGCTGAGGGCTCGCTGGGTCCACGTAGGATGACTTTGGTCTCTTGTCGTAGTCATCCTTGCCCAGGCCGTGTCCCCAGTCGCTGTCGCTGTACTCCAGCCTCTCCTTGGGGCACTCGCTCTGCACCGACGCTCGGGATGGGGTGTAAGGAAAGGGATCTCTATAGTCCAGGGAGGATCCGCTGGGGATCCGCTGATACTCCAGCTTTAGGCCGCCGTATTCCAGTGGTTTGGGCTTTGTCTCCAGGTGTGCATGGTAATCTGGGAGGAACCTAGAGAGGTCTGACTGCAGGGGAGTCACTTCTGAGTAATAGACATCCCGGGAAGTCACCTTCATCATGTGCCCATTCTGCTTGGAGGCATAGCTCCCTTTGTAGTACCTGTCTAGCTCTTCCCCATAAACAGTCTTGTCTCGATACCTTTCCACGACATAGTCTGTTGTAGTGTCTGACTCACTGGAGTACTGGGAATACGTGATATAACCATTTTCCTCCTGGTGCCTTGGCACATGGTTTGCGTTTCCTTGGTGGTGGGTGGGAGGACTTTCCTTTCGCAGGGAATTGGATCGTGTCACTGAGATATTGTCAAACTCTTCCAGCAGGCCGTTGATCGAAGTATCCTTTCGAGGCTTATTCCCTCGAACAATAGTCTGGGAATAAAAGATTGCTTTGATTAAACACTGATATTCCATTCCAAGAAAACCAGCAAAAAGGAAGTCTGAGATTCCCCCCCAAATACCCACAGGGATGTGTTACGTTCTCCAGTCACATACCTTAGAATAATCCACTGCTAGAAAAAAGTATCTCAGTAAATACTTACAACAGGACATGAAAGGAATTAACAGAGAGGGTTTAAATTTGGTGTACATCATACACTGAGATTTGGTATGCAACCCCAAGACTCTCTAAAAAAAGCCCAGTTTAAGAGGTGGGTGTTCAGCAGCCAACAGCAGAGATGTTTAAAACCACTACTTCTTGTTACTTGTTATCATTCAGTTGTCTCCATCAAGCCAAACTGGTGGGCTGAATCTGTCACGGTATGGATAAGCTAAAAGAAAATCATTCAGTGGTCACTTCTATATGTTATCTTTACAAACTGTTGGAATGAAAAGCAGCATGCAGGTGAGTAGGCACTGGGTTTGGTTGATATTTACAAAACAGTATGTTTGTGCAGCAGAATTAACACTGGGGATTGCTTCTTTGGTAACTTGGCACAAGACACGTGGGAAAGAGGGAAAATACTTAACTGCATCTCCTTCTTCCAGCAAACCTCTCTGCACAACCATGGCTTTGGGAGATCCACATTACAGAAGCCACGTAGTGGCACTGCTAGTGTCCTTGTTTGCATCCTAATATTGCAAAGTCCTCTATAGATCTCCCAGCCAAGGATGACAAGCACTGCCGATAGGAAGTTGTTCCCATTGATTGCCTACAACCCCCTGCCCACCCCTACTCCTTTCTGTCCAAAACACTGGTGGTCCAGGCAGGATGGGAGGTGAGCAGCACTTGGTTACAGCTCTCCTTCAAGAAAAGACTCAACTGGTTTTAGCTAGCACCATTGGAAGCCTGTAACATGTGGCTGCATCCATTTTGCAGCAGTTGACCCCCACTGACAACCGCTTCACATTTATAAACACCTCTCAAGAATAAGATGTACAGATTAAGGGCCAGAGTCATCAATCAGTGCAGCTCTACTGAAAACACATTTACTCTGCTGATTCACTTCAGCTAAATATCTACAGCTGTATCTTACTTGATGTGTTTTTAAGACAAAGTCACTGTGGTCACCCCAAAGAGATGTCATCGAATCATAGACTGGTTTGAGCTGGAAAGGACCTTAAGATCATCTAAGTCAAACCCCTGCCATGGGCAGGGATGTCTCAAACTAGACCACGTTGCCTCTCTGAGCTGCATCCTCCTCATGTTGCTTGCCAGCTGTGGTATATTAGATGCCAACCACGGTCTATCAGATGCTGACTGTGGCCTATCGCACGCCAACCATGGCACATTGGATGCTGTCTGTGGAGTCCAGCCTGGCCACTGGCGCTTCTCTGCAACAACAGCAAAGGAGTTGCTCTGCCCTCCTCTGCTGCTCAACTCTTGATTGAAAGTAAGGTTCAAATGTTGTCAAAATATGCATTTCATCACTACGAAAACCACTTTTTCACAAAATCAACATTAATTTACTTCCCTGCTATTTAGCAAAAAAGCAGCTGAGAAAAAACAGGCTGTAAGCAAAGCAGTCCTGACCTCCCACTGATCCCTGCTCTGATTTATGTCTTTAATTGCTTGCCTAGTTTGCTATTTTGAAGTTAGTGATACTGAAACAATTGGACAGCAAAAATAAAGGACAGCAAATAGATCATTCCTTTCGCCTCTAAAGCATTCAGCGAGACAAGAGGAACAGGCTTCATTCGGCTGCAGCCTCCTTGGCAGCATGACTGCACAATCATTCATATTCAATTATCACATAATAAACCAGCAACGTTTGACAATGAAATGCTTATAACTGAAAACAAGATTGAAATACTCAACTGCCACCTCGCTTTCCCTGAGCAAGGGCTTAAAACATCAATTTAATACTCTCTGTGGGACTGGTCTTCACAAAGGAGAGGTTTCACACAGCAGCCTCCGTTGTGTGCCTGCACAAAAGGACTTCAGAGCCAGAGGGAGCACATGGGAGTAGAGCAGCCTCTTTGGACAGAGGAAAGAGTTTTCTCTCTGCTCTTCCAAGCAGATGCTCCCTGGAAGGAGGATTTTCAGGTATTAGAAGAATAGAGTTGAGGGTTTATGTGTTAGGGAATTCACTGATGACAAACCCCTGCAGCTTAGGGATTTTCTGCAGTCAGGTGCATACTTGGGATTAGTATGATTTAAAAAAAACTATTAATTAGTAAAACGATGTTGTAAGAAACACTGATTTCCCAAAAAAAGCATTTGCCACCAAAGCTCCAGTCTGATGATGCAGCCTTGGTTAGTGCTGGGACCTCAGTGCTGTCTCATCCCCACTGGTGAAGTTAAGGGGATTAAGAACTAAAATCCTTCCCTTTTCTCCCAGCACTTTGAAGATGACCACTGACTTGCAAGGCTGTAATTCCCATTTGCTTCAGGCTCCTTTCTATGAGTAAATAAAAAAGGGACAGTGCAAAGGGAGGATAAAAGTTACCTATTCCAGAGATGTTTCCTACAGAACAGTCGGTGGTTTATTACTGACAATTATCAATACTATCAGTTATGATAATAATTTATTATTAACAACAATACAGTATTTGTATTTACTTTGGCTTCTTTTTAAGCACTTTCCTTATATGAAAGGACATACACCTGCTGAGATGCTTCTTTGGCTGAGAGGACAGGCCATACAAGCCAGATTTTTCCCAAGGAAGCATCAAGTGTCATTCCTATTAAAAGATCACTAGTGCCTACAGAGCAGATAATTTAGGAAGTGTTCCACTGACAGCCCATGAAATATGCTATATTGTCAGGTATTCTTCTATCTGAATAGAACCTAAGATGTTTATACACAAATCTGGAACACAGTGGGTGCCTTCCTTGTGGGCAGAACAATTTACTAGGCTTAAAAACCAGTTAAATATCCCAAAGTAGGTATCATTCTGTAATAGTGAGAGTAACTGCCCTGTAAGGATGCCCACAGAGCATCAAACATTAATGATAAAACCAAAGAGGATGCTATGAAGGATGAAACACGTTGTACCATGTTAACCTGTCCTGAAGCCATTTACTACAGAGAAAGTGCGTGCTGGGCGCTTGCCAGCACCTGCAGCTTTTCTGGGAAGCACAATATTTGCAGAAAGAAGCCAGAGATTGAGAATTGCCATAACCATGGCCCACATTCCTAGATCTGAAAGCCTGATGTTAGCAACAGGGCCAGAAGGTTCAAAGGGAGAAGGAACAAATTGCTGATGTTGGGATCTTGGTTTGGGAATGCAGACTTTGGTTACTGCACCACTATGTGCTGCATTGGCAAGCAGAAGGAAAACCTCCTGAGACTGAAATACACCAGCAGGAATTACAGAAGATGGGAAACTGTAGCTCTAACTTAAGAAGGAAAACAAAAACCTTAAGAGAAAATGCAACAGAAATAGGCTACAACAAAGTGACATAAATTCCGGCAGCTTCTTTCATCGGAACTAGACTAAGGTTTGGAATTTTAAAGGCTTTATAAAATGAAAATAATGTCTTTTGGTATAAGGAGGGAATTCTATTTTTATATATATACTGTATCTATTTATATAGATTTTTTAATTGTTTTTTTAATGACTTACTGGTCTCCAAATGTTTAAACTTAAGGAATTTTCATAGTTGCTGCAGGTGAAATAGCTAAATGCAAAGCACTATTCACACAGGCTGATGGGTTAAGCTTAATGAGACTTTTGTTTCTGACTCCTGAGACCAAGTGATGGAAACCTGCACCCCACCCCAGCACACAAGAACTACACAGTCCTACCGCTCCACCAAGCTGCAGCTTTCACTGGGTTCACCACGGACAGATGGGATTTGCCACAGTTGATACCCCATGTTTATTAAAGGATGTTTCTCACTGCGTTATGCAGTTTAGGAGGGATCAATGTTAGAACAGATGAAGGAGTGCAGGGAATTTTATGCTGCCATTACCATCACACATTAAAATCAACGGGGCGCAATCTCTGTGCTCTAAAGAGCAGTACTATGAAGCTGTAGCTCTCATTTCCATTGCTCCCTGGACACGTCTGCCATTTGCTCTGGAGCCCAGTGACAGTAGACATCCTTCATGGCGTTTCTGCAGCAGCCTGTCCTCCGGTGATAAGCTATAATGGATCTGTCTGTAAGAAATGCTGTCTTGCCTTGTTTCCAAAAGGAGATGAAAAACAGCTTCTGCGCTCAAATGCTGTATTAACCTTGACAATAATGAAGTGGGTAATTAACTGTTTTGCCCTAATATGACCTTGCATTTATTGTCTTTAGAACTACTATACTTCACACACTCCTTAAGAATATATCATCCTTTGTCCTCTCCGAGCTGTGCTTTCAGAAGTCAATGAGGATTTAAAATCTTAGTGATGTGCAGGGAAGAAAAAAAGGGTTTTTATAGGAAATATCACCTTTATAAAGGGCCAGTCTGAACTGATTTTGCTTCTAGCTCGCTTCTTCCCTCATTTGCAGTGTACATAAACTACCTGAAAATCAATTTTTTCTCAAGGAAAAGTGGATAAAGCACAGCAGGTGAAAGTAACCTAAGTGTAAGTGACGGATGTGTCAGTAATTTATCTTCTTATGTTGCAAGACATTCAAAGTATTTGAAGCTGTGCTCATGATACCACATTTTACTCCTCAGCATAAGCAAACGTGAACAGAACTAACTTGGGGAGAAAAACTGATCCTTGTCATCACGTCAGCAGGAAAACTCCGGCTCCCCCTGTAAATAACAAAGTTTTATAGCTGCTGCCAAGGGTGTAAGAGGTGTCAGGGGTCTGCATTTGATCTGTTCTCACCTGACAAGAGGCTGCGAGGTCTCAGACCAAGCATGGTCCTTAGAGGACCTCAAAGTAGCTGGAGACCCTCAAAACCCCTGCCGATGGCCACACGTGCAACAAAACCCGTGCAGCCAGGGGCCAGCATGGGGTGCTCCTTTCCCTTGTTTGTGAGGCTAAATCTGAAGTCTGAGCTGCCATCTTGAGGGCTGACACAAGGACCAGGCTGAAAGGGAGAGATGGGAGATGAGAGATAAAGACCTGCCTATGGTCTCAAATGGATGACTTAGATGAAGGAGAAAAAGCACTGGCAGCTGAAAGCCCAGCGACTGGGAAGCTCAGCTGGGATGGAGGATGGCTGTTTCCAAGTAAGTGTGCCCATGGTTTCATCTGAGGTTTTCCTTCGCTGAATATTCACTTGAGGACAAGTTCTAACCTCTGAGTCGCCTTTCCAAACGATGGCGTCAGAGCCATCCTTGTGATCCTGCTGTGCTCCAGTGAACACTTCATTGCACCCAAATGGGTGCAATTAATGAGAAAGGACTAATGAACATTTCTGCATCTCCCTTTCCTCCACCTGCACCATGGCACATTGTAATTCTCACGCTCATGGTAGATGCACCCAACCAGTGCTTCATTGCCATCTGCAGATGAGCTTGTGCATCAAGCTTGGACATGAGATGAAAGAGTATGTTTAAAAGAAAATGCATCAGTCCTGTCTATATGTTTTGGACAAAAGGGGCTTGGAGACAGAATTAAGGATTGGGTCTGTGCTGAAGTCACATCCCCCTCCTTGAACACTGCCTGAATATCTGACCTGAATCTCCCCTGTTTATGTTTGAACCCGTTACCCCTTGTCCTATCACTACAGTCCCTGACAAAGAGTCCCTCCCCAGCATCCCTATAGACCCCTTCAGATACTGGAGGGCTGCTCTGAGGTCTCCACACAGCCTTCTCTTCTCCAGGCTGAACAGCCCCAACTTCCTCAGACCATAAAGACAATAATAATTCTGTAAATAATATAAAACATTAATCTAAGTGGGAAGTTCAGGGCGCTTGGGCCATCCAGCATTACCCTGGAAAAATGCCTTTTGCAAGAGGAACTCATCAGATACGTGGTGAGAAACGGTGCTGGACGGAAAGAGATGTCATTTACCACAATGCACTCTCCAGTAGTGCCCTATGGGATGTGCTCCATTTTTGATCCGGCCACAAAATGGCTATTACTCAGATGTAGTCACAAAGAACATACAACCGACAGGAAAGTATGTCAGAACATTCCTTCCTGAAGCCTGTCCTTTAGAGTTTGGTTTACACCTGGAAGCCTCAAAGTTTTACAATTCCTGTTATGAATTCCTTCCCAATGCTATACACATTCTCATTCTTGCATAGAAACAATATTAATAAAATCATTAATTGTTGGGCTGATGCCAACCTGATGAAGTTTATCCATGCCAAGTGCAAGGTCCTACACCTGGGTCGGAGCAATCCCAAGCAGAGCTACAGGATGGGCAGAGAAGAGATTCAGAGGAGCCCAAGGAGAAGGACTTGGAGGTGTTGGTCGATGCAAAAAAGGAACATGAGGCGGCTGCAGTGTGCGCTCACAGCCCTGAAACCAACCGTTTCCTGGGCTGCATCAAAAGGAGCGTGACCAGCAGGTCGAGGGAGGTGATCCTGCCCCTCTGCTCTGCTCTGTGAGAC
>JANRGW010043086.1:0-26525 GCA_024733675.1 Psilopsiagon aymara | reverse complement strand
TGCACACAATACTCCAAGTGAGGTCTCACAAGAGCAGAGTAGATGGGCAGGATCACCTCCCTCGACCTGCTGGTCACACTCCTTTTGATACAGCCCAGGATGCGGTTGTCTTTCTGGGCTGCAAGTGCACACTGCCGGCTCATGTTCATTTTTTATATTGACCAACATCCCCAAGTCCTTCTCTGCAGGGCTGCTATGAATCTCTCCTCTGCCCAACCTGTAGCTGTGCTGGGATTGCTCTGACACATGTGTAGGACTTTGCACTTGACGTGGTTAAACTTGTGCAGATTACTAAGATAAAGTGTGCATAAACCAATAAGAAATCATTAGTTTAATGTTTTGCATCCACTTTGCAGAAGTATAAATGGCTGAACAGGGTGAAAATCAGTTAAGATCCACGTCCATGAGCTTTTCTAAGAAACAGAATACTAGCTCTTACTTTGGGAATCACATCAGAAGTCTTCAGTGAAGAAAAGTGTACAGATTTTAAAGTTTGCTCTGTTTTTCACCATAGATGCAAAATCAGAGCTGTTCTAGACCAAGTGAGCTGTCAAATAACTTCATCATGGGATAGTGTTGTGCACTTTGTGTGTGAGTATGAGATTTTCCTGGCCACACACATCAGCTCTGAAGTATTTTGTGGGATGTTAGATTGCCACTGTTTTATTGCAAAAAAGAGGTGGAAAAAAAATCAAGAAATATTTGATGAACTTAGAGAAAAGTTACTGCGTTATTAAAATGGGTGAATCTTTTTTTTCTTTCACATGTTTTGTCAAATTTATAAAATATTATATTTCTCTTCAGATAGAGTTACATACTGTGTAGCTCAAAGATAATCCCTATGGTCTTGGCATATGTTACTTAATTGTCTCAGAAGGAAATACCATAAATACCATGCTGTCATCTCCCATGGGCATTTGCTCATCTGTCACAGTGGGAGCTCCAGACTGGGTGAGGTGCTCTAAGACATTTCTTAAACTGTGTTAATCACAGCCATTTCTCCTTCCTACTTCCCAAATGGTCAATTATGTATAAACATGTGTTAATAAAAATTTGCTTCTTTTGCCTCCGAGGTACACACCCAGAAAGCTCTGTGAGCATGATAAACTATAAATGCCTTATTATGTGGTTCAACCTATGACATAAATTACTGATTTAAAATGCCGACATATATATGGAAATCTGTGGGATTCAGGCCTGAAGTAGAAGCAAAACAAAACTATCAATAAAATTCATTAAAGAAACAGGAGAAGTTCCTGTATTTCTCTCGTTTTCTTTTAAGGAAACTGTTCTGTACCTACCTACTGAGAAAAAAAAACAATTAGAAAATTATGCTGAAAGTATGCTAAGGGCTATTTAACACATTTGCTGCTTAATGACCTCTCTACAGGTACAGTTGCCATACAAGAAAGAGAACAGACAAAGTTGAAGGCAGACAGATAGTAAACAACTGTAGTGAGTATTGATACAAATAGGTAATGGAAAGGCAGCTAGAAAGGAGTGCTCTGCTTAGTGGTATCGGTGAACTAGGGGATTCTCATAGGGTGCAAGGAAAATGCCTTATAGCAGTCCACATTGTCAGTGTGGCTTTTTGTCTTTAGACAACCCATGGCAAGAATATCTTATTTATCAGACACTTAATTTCCAGTCTAAATCTGATCTTGGACTCTATTTACACAGGTCATCAAGCTTATTTTGAAACAGAATTTCTGACTGGATTAACATTTCTCCATACTTCGAATATAGGCAGTCAATAAAGTAGTAAAACTGATGTCACCATATTGATTAATATTACTCACATGTTGAAATATTTCTGATGCACTGAGACAATTGAATTGGCCATATGTATTGCTGCTGTATCAATGGTGAGTCTGGAGAAATCCACCAGATTATGGGCAAGTACTTTCTATAGTTCTGTTAAAAAAATGAAAGGTGAAAATAAATACGGTGAAGAAGGTAGCACTAACTTCTAAAATAGTGGCTTCAAATGGGGGCCCGAGTATCATGCAGGTCATACTGAGGCATAGCCAAGGTAGAAGGGACAGTGATTATGAGATGGACATGTTGCTATCTTCAAATTGACCCCTTCCTCCAAATCTCAATTTCAAATCTAACAGCCTGAACTTCTAGGTAATCCTCTTTCTTCTTATTTCCAACCAAGAGCAGATAAAATCTGAATTCAGGCTTCTCTCTTGGGGGCTACTCTCTTTTACTCAAGCTCATAGAAAGCTTTCAGGATGTAAATGTGTTTAGTTTGGGTTGGTTGGTTGGTTGGTTTAGTTTTTGTTTTGGTTTGTTTTTTTTTAACCAAAGTGCTTTCATTTGAAAGGGGATTTCTGAAGGAAAATAATTTAATTTTTAGTTTTGCATTCTTATTTCATAGTTTAACAAGAATAAATGGACTATATTTTGTAGTAAGAACTCTCTGCATTAAGCATCTTTACATTTGGTAGCATCAGGAATAAAAATGAAAACTAGCTAGAATTATTTCTTTTTTTCAGTTACTATTACTTTTCTGTTCAAGCTTACAGGGTCAAATAGATAGTGAGATTTATGATGAATTTGAATGTTTTCTTCTCTTCTTAAGAAAAAAAAATGTGCAGTGTAATATGAGGCATTTTAATTTATTGCCATTCATCAAAGACAGCTTTTGGCAGCATTTTATCACCAATGAATTCAATGGCATATTAAAAACAATACATGTGCAGTTCTGTGAAGCAGGAAAGGAAATTTGATGGGTAGGTCTACTACATCACTTGAGGTTTTTTTTTAACAAATAAAATCTTGGAGGCGCCATACACATTGCTGTAGCTAAAGGCCATCATAAACCCCTGTTTTCATGGTGTTGTATATTGTTACTGAACCATTAAAAACTATATTACCTTTAAAATGGGCATTTTGTGGAGGACTCAGCTTGGAAAGGAGCATGTGTCTGTGTATTTTTAAGTTAGGAAAAATTTGCGTCTGTTAAAAACGTCAAGCAGCTAATATGTATTTACAGTGCTCAATTTTAAAACCGTTGTATCTTAATGTTCTGTGTATGCTTAAGCCTCTTGTATTAGGAGGTTTTTTTAATGTCTATTTGTTTTTTGGTTCCAAAATCTCATTTTATGGCGGGACATTAATAGTAAGATTTTTAATGTCCTGATCACACAGAGACATGAACACATGGACAATTTTACATACTCGGAATAGTACCTGGAGCAAGGAAATCTTGCAGCACCTTTGCTGCTTGTGTGGGTTTGGAAAAGTAAGTACCCAGCACCTTCCAGTAGTCACAACTGCTTGAAGCACCACTAATCTATGCCATTACAACTGCATTTAAAATGATAGTAGTAACAAATAGCCATAATTTTTTTGCAAACCCATGATTTTGTTTGCTAAAGTGTCTGCAGAGAGGAGTGAGGAGATTGTCCTTGACTCACATAATGATATTTTCCAAACATCCATATCAATATGGAGCCCTTCTCTCCTTTCTGTATCCTCCATTTTACATGATGTCAAAAAATCTTCTTCTACAGATTTTATAATAAACCCTTAAAAGGCAGTTAATGTTGTATTTGCAAGTAATATCTTTTCCTGTGAAGTAGGTGAGGAGTTATATTTTCTATTGGAGAAGCAAACATCTTGATACTTTCATTGTGTCACAGTTAAATATAAAATTATTTAACAGGATTATTTGAATGCAATATTTTTCCTCTGTGTTTCATGTAGGAATGTCCATGTAATTTTAATTTTTAATTTCAAAATCATCTCCTATACCTTCTCTTACAAAAAACTTTTTTTCCACCTTTAAGTAGCAATTCATTTCCTTGCACGTTACAGAATTAAATAAAGCACCCAAATGATGACGTATTACAATGAATAAAAATAATGCTAGTGGTATGTGTTATAAAGCAGTCTATCTGTACTCGTTATCTGATTATAGGATATTCATTCCCTGATCATGGATGCAAATTGCATCAGCAGCTGTGTGACCTTCAAAGTCTAATTATTCTTCAGTAATATTAGACACCTTAGTTTTAAAAAGAAAATATAGACTGTATGTACTTGTGATTGAAGACAAAATGTGACAGTATCTCACAGTTGTTGATATAAGCCCAGTAAAAATGTCTGATAAAACTTATGTGAACATGAAACATATGCACACCTTAGTGTGCTACATTACTAATGAAGGAAAAATATTTTCTTCATAATTATGATATAACATAAAATTTTAATAACATCTTACTAGAAATATGCAATCACAATATTAATAATCAAAGGCAAATAATGAATAGTGACACATGTTAACAGGAGCTCTGCCATTTACCACTCCTAATTTAGTGTCCTGTGAGCTGCCTTGCACCTCAACATGACCCATAATTCCTGCGGAACATGTCAGTAAGTGCTTGCTGCTGTGTGCATGTTATTTGCTGTGCTATCAATGACAATTACTTGTTCTCTATCTGCCTTCAAGATCATATACCTAAAATACAACAAGAAATTGCATGCTGATTAGTTCTCAAGATGTTCAGTTCTCCCATTCAATGTGAACTAAGGCATCCATGGAGAAAGGAATTGAAAAAAGAAGTTCGAATGGGTGAGTAAAGAATAGATTGTAGAAGAAAAATCAGAGGATATATAAGTCCAGCATTGGAATAATAGTGTGATAATTAGTGAATAATATATTTTCTAGGGAGAAAATTAACTGGTATGGCAGTCTTGTTAAGTCAAAGCTGGTTTTGTAGGAAATCTGCTATCAAGTCATGTAAAGACTGTAGACAGCAACAGGACTGAGGTAGCCCTGGTCACAAACAGCCCCTGCTAAAGTGAGTTTGGTGAATAACTGGAATGGTGAGAGGGTGAACAAGAAGGAGAACACAGGAGGAGGGCAGAAGGATGTGTGCTGGAACCTCAGTCTTACTTTATTATAACTACAATAAATAGAGTTGTGGCTGAAGTAGGCTGCCTGAATAGACTGCATCCACAAAAAGTCTTCTTGTAGAAGAATATATTTTTTTTTTTTAGGGACCAAAAAACCCAAGGTTCTTACCTTCAGACTCTCCTTTAAAAACTAAAAAAATCCTCAGCTTGTTGTGGTAAATGGTAAAGGGTCAGAAAATGGATTTTTTGGATGTTATACTTTTCAAATTCTACCTTACTGATTATTTCAAAGCCTGATTCATGTAGCTGAAAGATTTGTTTTAACAGTATGGTTTGGGGCTATAGGGCTTTGCCATGGGGAGTTAATGTTAGTTGTGAGAAAGGGGAAGAGCTGAGAAGCGGAAATGAGTGCAGAGCCGAGCACAGGCTGCAGCACACATGGAAGCGAGCATAACAGCTGCAGAAATGCACAAAAACCCTGGTTCTCCCAAGTTCTTTCTACATTTCTACTCATAAAGTTGAATTTTGAATCGTCATGCACAAGTGGCAAGATAAAGCAGATAAAAAAAAAAAAAAAAAGTATTTTTAAATACTCCTCTATGTTTCTTTCCTTCCAGATATGATAGGTCTGTTTGCAGCCGTAAAAAGTTGGAATTTAGCACTTAATAGTAGCTGTCCACATTATTGCCAAAGTAAACAGGATGCTTGAGGGGCAGGGGAACAGATGAAATTATTTTTGTGGATCTCTGCTCTCTACCTGCATTATAAATATTGGGGTTTGTGTCTTTGTCTAGTAAGTACTCATTTTTCCTAATTAAACGCACAATTACACTGAGGGAAAAATAGCCTGCCTGCCTCAGAAAACTGCATATGTATAAGGGGTTTTCCCTCTGCTTCCTCCCCCTGCCCCAAAGCCCTAAAAAATGGCATAGAAGTGAATTAATACATCTGAAGAATACTAAAAATGCGCCACACTTGCACAGGCGTTCTCATTATCACAGGATGAGCTAGCCTATGTGAATTAGAAATACATTAGTAGAGGGATTTGGGTAGACATGTCTATATGGATTAAACAGAGCTGCACTTTGCTTTCCCAAGGATTTTTCTTTTTAGTTTCTTTTTCTTTCCTCCTCTCCTCAATCATAATGAGAGGTGATTGAATTTATTTGGGCAAAATCCAAGCTGAACCCAGCAGAAGATATTTTCAGAGTTATCCTTTTTAGATACTTGCCATATCAACCAAGATCTGTTTTTAGGCCCAGTTATTTAAGGCTGCCTCAAAGACTAATGAAATATAGTGTGATGGATGCTACCCCATTTCAGGGACTTTAAAGTAAGTTTCTTTTGGAAATGGAAAAAGAACCCCTATAATCTTCAAGCTCTGCTTTGGTACTGCTTTTCACGATCATGCATTTATTTTCAGTAAGATGGTCTATGTAATGTATATGTTAACCTTCATAAAATTAATAATAAAATAAATTAAAAAAAAAATGGTCTGGAATTTTCCTAAGGAGAGATTCATAATTGAAGATGCAGTCTTTAAAAGCAGGGTGAGAACTGTTTTAAAAATGGTCCTGTTTCTACCTCTGTGAGTAGTAAGATTTTTAAAGCACCCGAGTGTATTTGGAGCAAAATTAGGAATCCTCTCCCCGCTATGCAACAGCATGTTACTTCTCGTCAGTTTGTGCATTTTGAGAAGTGACATACTGTAGTATTAGCATTTTAACTCTGTTTTCTTTGCAAAGCCAGATATATTTAGGCTTCTAAACCTGAAATCCTGCTTTGTGTGCTCGGGAGATTATAATTTTTTATTATTATTTTTACAGCATGGTATATTTGGGAAATAGCATGACATCTTTTTGTCACTTTTTAGGTCATATTTGTATTACAGGATGACCCACATACATTTGTGAGATTTTTTTATAGATAGCACTATACAATTGTTTGCATTGAAAGCCCTTGAAAACAGTGGGTTCTAACGAGTGACATCCTTGAAGAAATGATTTTGTGACCTTAAATTTTTAGATTAAGATATAATATACTTTAAAATTTTGTCTTACATAGCTTATAATGAAATAAAAATCAAGCATTTCTTTTTATGATTATTTATACTTCTTTACCCATGCTGTATCTTCAAAGTGCATTGAAGCTTTTCATATTTAATAATTTAGCACATTTTAAAAATCAAGTGAGTACAGTGGTTTCAAGGATGCTTTTCAGTATTCATTTGTATTTCAGTAGTTTGAAAATTGTTCTGTCTTTAAGCAAAAGCATTACCTATCAGGCATAAACAGATAAATGCAATGCACCAAAAATATAATGCCTGCTAAGTTCTTAGACCATAAAGTAAATAAGGATGACAATGTAAAGGCCTAATTTACACCTGAAGAAGGACAAAAATTTAGGAACAAAAGAAATTGTCAGTTCTCGGTCTTCAGTTCAACTGTATATGCATAAAGAAAACCACAGCTCAAATGAGGTTTAAGAATCCAACTTGAAAGTAATGAAATTCATATTTGCATCTAAAATTCATCACATTGTTCCTCATTGTAGCAGAGATCTTGTAACAAGGAATGATGTTACTTACAGTGCCTAGCGTCTGTTTGCTCTGGCGAATAAACTGCTAAGTGGAATACCTTTTGAGAATCCTTTTTTAAAATTGTTATAGCTCTTCAGACTGGGACCAAACACAGGCTGCATTTATATGAGCTTCTAAAATAGTTATTTTTTATAAGTAATTTGCAATTACTATATAATATAAAAATAGCAATATACATTTCTGTATTTAAAAATGTGATTTCCACATCTTTGTCAGTTCAGTTGAGAGGCAAAATTAAAAGTTTGTTCTTCACAATCTGCATGAGTTATACTGGGAGACTAGAATTATGTTGCAATGAGAAAACTGAGGGGTGCATCAACAAATTTCCCCAGGAATGAAGCGCTATACATTTTCTCCTTAGTGACATTGTACATAAGGCACAGTGCTATCCAGCTAAGGAGAAAAGAGAAGAACCTCTTCCCATGCTGGAGAGTTATGAGTATTTTCACAGCTTAGAGAAAGTTGGCACACACATCAGAAGAGCCAAGAATATCATTTATGTGCTTGCTTGCCTTTTTCTCAGGCAGAGTAGTGAGGAGAAGCTTGATCCTCCTTGTCCTCCATATGTCCATCTGTAATTTTGGTGAAAATTTGATTCAGAGTATGAAAACTTTCCATGTTTATTCCTTTGTAAAATTTTCATTTCAGATCCTTGGCATTTTCAGTCAAAAAAACATTTTTCTGGAAAAAACTTTATTCACTTAACACAGAAATAATGACAACAGGGATGGAAAGACTTTCATTTAATAACTTCCTTTTTCTTTTTTTTTTTTTTTTTCACTTGCAAAGAACTTTGTTTAACAAAAATCAGCCCACAGTGTTCAAGAAAATGCATTTTTTTAAACTATTTTTGTCTGTCATTGGACAAGTCGTGGTGGGTGATGCAAGTGCAATGGCAGTGCGGTTTCTGCTGCAGAAAAGGATAGAATGGAGGGTCTAAGGAGCAATCTGTAAATGAAATCTTAATTGCAGAAATAAAATACAGAATTTCAAAGGAGGAAATACCTACCTGGACAGTAATACTCTAGAAAGAACAACTACTTTTAGGCTTCCCATTTCTGCAGTTTGTAAGCAACTTTGATTTCCCTTAAGTCCTTAACATACGTTTCCATGGACTGGGGATGCGCCTTTACTCTCAAGCAGATACCTTCTAGTGAAGAAATATTCAGAATCCTAATTTTTATATTATTCCTTATAGGTATAATTCAGCTTTCATCATTAAATACTTTTATCAATCCTTTCTCAAGAAGCTCCAAAACCCTATGTGCAAACAGACATTGTCTATCTATTGTTCTTCTAAAAAAAATAATTACAATTGGATATTTCTTGAAAAAAATTGTGACACTGCAATCTAACTGTTAGTTCTTTGCCATGTAACGTCTGTTTTATTCTGAATTCCAGTTCTTCTTCAGTGTGTTTTAAAAGAGAACACATTTTCTTCTTGTCAGTCTAAATTCAATATTCCTCTAGCATAAATTGTTGGCCTCAAAGGATGATTTTTTGTAAACAGCGCATTGATTTCATACTTCTACTTGTAACAGAATCTAACCAACGTATTTCTGGTTGCATATATTTCTTGTTTTCAAATATTGGGTGTAGATTGCCTTAGTTAGAGGACTTTGTCAAGAACGACTTCATAAAATAATGTTAATCATTATCCTGTATTTGTTTCACCACATATTTAATTTACGTTAGATTAGTAGAATGACTTCATTACATGTATTTAGAGTGGGTTAGTAAATTTGTTTGTGCTGATTGAGTCCACATTGATTTGTGATGATTGGCTCCACAGCGTATACATCTGGTATGAGCCTGCCCTGAAATAGTATAACTGTGATGGGGCTGTCTCCCTGTTATAATTGTATGGACTTACTTCATTGGGTTATGTGTACATTATTGCAATTGATCTAAAATAGGTCTGTTTTCCACTGTATGCAATTTAGTCATGCATGAATACATTTTTAATTAAAAGAGTATGACAGGTATAATAGTAGAGTACTTCAAATAATTTTCTAAAGCAGTCCATTTCCTTAAAGACAGGTAATCAGAATCTGTCTCAGCCAGAGAATGTGCAATTTTTTATTAAGATATGTGATTAAGCTTCTAAAAACTTTCTGCTAAATTGTCAGATTTTGATCATAAGCCATGTAGTGTGAATATTTCAAGTTTATAATAGTAAAGTGAGGCATTCTTGACAGGAGAAAAAGACTTTGCCAGACAATTTGATTAGCTCATTTTGTAGTAACAGTCAACATCAGAAAATCATAACATGATTTAAACATTTGGATCACCTGGATGTCTCCATGTCAGGGATGGAGCATTGTGGTATCCACTCCCAAGGTCAGTGGGACATGGAAAATAGATTGCTATTTCTCCGTTGTCTCTTTATCTAATACCGCCAAAGGAGCTTGAAAAGAAGGGTGTTCAATGCAAGAACAGGAGGACTCTGGTGGGAAAGATTATTAGCTGCTTTAAAATAGCTTATCCTGTAAGGCTGCCTTACCAGTAATGCAAGCAACGGTGGAAGGATTTTCCCATTGAAATGACTTAAAGGTGGTTTTATAAGGTTTTAAAGTAGTTATATTGACAAAAAGGTTTTAATAGCCATTTGGCTTGTTCTAACTTAAATAACAGAACAGATGCTGGGATCTGGAATGTCTGAGAGTCTTGACGTAATAGGGATTTGACAGGTTGGATGAGGTTCCAGGATGTCCTGTACTATGCTTGTGTGCACACCTGCAGTTGCATGGCTGTAACGTCTCAGTAGACAAAAATAAGAGTGATCCTGTGCCCATTCATTTCCTTTGTTTTGCTATGTACTTCTCACTTTCTGGGGTGCTACCACAATGACAGTACAAATCTGGTATAAAACAAAACTGAAGGTAAATATTAATTATGAAGGCAGACACTATATAGGAACTTCTATATCTTTATAGGTAAAAAAATAACAAGATAGGGGTACACAGAATAAAATAAAAATAAATTTTAAAATAACAATGAAATAGCTTTCCTTATTTTATGGAATTCATTTTAAAAGCACCAAATTTTTTTTATTTTTTTTTTGACAAACCTCAACATTTCTGTTTACTTTCATTGCTCTGGTAAAAGTGCAAAACAAGACAAAGTTTCCTACTCCTATGTATCATTTCACCAGTTAACATCATCTACAGTTTCTTCTTTCTACTGTTGCCCAGCAAAAAAAAAAGAGGAGTGGTATTTCTACGTCCCGATATTTGTGTAAATTATGGTTCGAATTGTCTGAGGAGAATAGCGAAGCTGTAGATACTTTCCCTGTCTAAGTAATATTTCTTCAGTTCTGAGTGTTTGTAATGAGAGCACCCTGGAGGAGTTTCTGTGAAGCTAGTAGATTAAGGATCATCGGTTTTATTTCTACATGAATCTCATAAATACATACGGTTTATTGACTATTTCATTTTAGCATGATATTCTTATTCAGAACATCTGAATTTTCTTTATTTTTTTCCTTACAGTTAACAATCACAACCTTGGTAGGAATGCTACCACCACTTATACTGGCTAAACAGAGGCAATTTAGCTTTCTCCTGCTCTCTGATCCAGAAAAGGTTTGTCCATTAAAATTTGATTGGGATGTCCTGTGCATTTCTATTTTTCCTATCTTCAGAAAGGGCTAAGAATGTCAGAAATTAAGTAATTCACAGCTGCTATTTGTTCATTTTTCAGAATAATACTATAGTCTTTTTCAGATATTTAACTTTATATCAACCTTCAGCTGTTCTAGTCATTTGCTGTTCTAGTTATCTTTGCTCTTAGATATTGTCACCAAGAATGAAACAAGAATCATGACCAACTATGATTTGTAATTGATATAGAAAGCCTTCTCCTGACTGTAATTATATCATTGTGAGTGAGGGAAGAGAAATGTAGTATCCTCCAAAAAAATCACTTTCCACTTAGTTGAGTGTATAAACACTACCACTCATTAATAGTAAATTAGTGAATGATTTCTGCAGGAAATCATTAGAGTAGACACTTAAGGCTTTGGGTGACAGACAGTTCCCTGCACGTCTGGATTGTTAAAAATTCTTTCATTTGTACATCTCTCAAATGATAGCTTTCAAAAAGTAGCTTTTTGAAAAAATACAATAATGATAATAATAATAAAAGAATCAGAAGAACAATTACAAAGGAAACTTTAAATTGTGGCTTTCTCATTATTATTTATTTTCTCATAAATTAAAAGGTAAAAAAAAATCACCATAAGATTAAATAAAACATATGACTTTAAATGTTTTTCTTCAATTTACTGCATTGAAAATATTTCACTTCAAAAATATTTCTTTTTATAATACCCCAGGAATTATTTTACTGATTTTCTTTCTGAATCTTAGCTTCCATTTGATGTAATTCTGTTTGCTCCAGTATATATGCTCTAGTTTAAACACAGGAAATGCACAACGATATTATATATTTTCTTCACTTAGGTGTGCTTTTGTAGTTACATTTGAAATACTAAATATTTAGCTAGGAAATTTCCTCTCCTTTTTCTTTAATTCATGTATATCATATTAGAGTCTGAATAGAAAATTTGGATTCAATTTTACTGTGTGTAGATACCACCTCAGAGATGCAAAAAACCCTTGAAACACTCAGATCTGTTTATTGCCAGAGACTTGCATTCTGCTTGGAGACATCATGCAACCTCCCCACACCTCTGTGAAATGAAGCTAACACATTATTTCTCCCATATTTCTGGGTTTGACTGAAAACTTCTCAAGGGGGAGATGGCCATGCTACATCTGTGCAGAGAACATCTCACAACGAAATGGAAATTCAGCTTTGAGCACATAAAAATTAGTACAGCACGGAATATTTTTTTTTATTTATTTAAAGAAGAAGATACAATCTACCTCTGCTTGAGCTCTGCTTGAGGTATGAAATATGTATGAAATTCACATTTTTAGCAGCAAGATGTTTCTTAATTGCAGCTCTTATCAGTCTACTTTAAACTATTGTGATTTAAATTTTGTCAGGGTCTCCACTTTTAAATATGCCTTTCTTTTCTTTTTTTCTTTCAGTATTAGTATATCTAAATAATGTGCATTTCTTTGAGGGCTACTCTGCAAGAATTCTTCCTCAAAACTATTAATGACAGAGGGAACACAGAAAAGTATATTCTGCCACTGATGTGATGAATATTAATTTGATGGAGAGCAAACAAGATCTCTACTTGCAGGAGGACTTTTCCCTGACTTTCTGGATTGGAGATAGATTTTCTATAGAAACCTCTGAACAGGAAAGGACACATACGCAAGAGATCCAAGAAAATCCCTAATTAAATGAATTAGAATATATTGGCCATAAAATTATGTTTCTGTTCTGCCATACTAGACATCGCAACCCCGGGGACATTGTCTAGCTAGTGATCAGAAGTATAAATGAACTCTGACTCTGATAACTTTGAGACTTAACAGAGAAAGAATGGTGGAAACTTTGTGAGAGAGGCCTCAGAGATAATAGGCAGAATTATATAATGTACACATGTAGGACAAAAACTACTACAATTTTCTCCTTCAGGATGACAGCTTCAGCTATGAATGTGACTTCAATAAAAATGTTGCAATAAATAATAACTGCTGGCTATATCTGGACCCTTGCAGCAAGCCCGCATGAACAGGGATTTGTACAGATGCTGTTTGCAGTTGGCAGAAGCACATCATAGCTACTTTGTAGAGATTATTAAGCCCCCCAGTTCTCTCCATACTAGGGGATTTAGAATAGTGGATCCGTTGAATTGCCGCATTAATTTTTTCCCATACATGCCTGGTTTTTGTACTTCTGCTTGAGAAACATAGAGATTTCTCTTCTCATGACAGGTCCAGAGTGTTCATGATGTGATAGGTATCATCTTTGGAAAAATAAAACCCAGAACTTATCAGTTGAAAAATTAAATAACTTTTCATTATCATATTAAAGGGATTTTCTGTGAAAACCATAGAGTTTTTAGAGATATTTAAATTATACTAAAATAGCAATGTATGTTAAAGTATTGTCTAAAATACATACATAAATGAATATTCCTTAACATCCAAGAAATATTAAAACAAAAGCAGTTCTTTTCAGACAACAAACACTTTTCAGACTCCACCTGCCAAATTTAGGGCAAATTTTATCTTTGGATAGACACACTGGATTGTCATCATCTTAAACTGGAGTCATATAGAATACATTTAAATCCAGAAAAATTTCATTCTTCAAAACTATGGCTTGACCATGCCGAACGTTTGTTTTATTGTAGTGGAGAGTGGTCTTCTACCCTTAATTGTCTTCAGAATGGAGGACTTAACAGTAGTTAAGAATCTGACCTGAAAGCAATGCCTCTGAGAAGATGAAATTGCTTCACTGCCTAAAAATATCAGTACAAATAAATAAAAAAAAAAAAATCAGTTGCTTTCTCTAATCTTCCCTATGGAAACTTTGCTAATGAGATCAATTCCAGAGACAGTTGCCTTTATCCACAATAGTAAAATTCTTTCTGTTCGCAGTTAAATAAAGCTGGAGAACCTAAAGCTATGTTAAGAATTTGTAGCACAACTTAAGGTGAACAGACAACCTGGCTTTACTGAGGCAATACTGATACTTATGTGTGTCATATTTTGTTACTGTTAAAAATGACCTGTAACTGTTCTTTTAGCAAAACATCCATTGTTTCTGTCCTGATGAAAATTAGAAGCTATGTTCTTCATCAACATGATATGAAATTCAGATATAGTCCCAGCTGAATTTTTAACTCAGGGGTAGATAGGAGGAAAGCAAGTAGTAGAAATATTTGATTTAGTTTAACATTTAGGGGCTTAAAAAAAAATCTTTGAGCATACTATGTGCTACTTGTCCACTCAATACCTATCCTTTCTGTAAGCTGTGAGATTCCTGTTGAAATCAGGAAATATTTATTTAGAAAATCAGAAATAAGACACTTTGTTCAAGAAAAAAAATGGAAAACAAACAAATAAAATAAATAAAATCAAAACAAATAAGCAAACAAAACCAACCAAACAAACAAAAAATAAACACCAAAAACACAAAACATGAAAACCAAAACCAAGACAAGCTCTTTATCTTTCCTAGGCTCGTGAGGATGTATTAATCACTGGCAAAGCTGAGGGAACATGGGTCCTGGTCTTTGCCTTACACAGGACTTCTGAGCTATTGGAAGGTGGGAGAGGTGCATAGAGAATAAAGAGAGATTACTGCTCTGCATATCAGATTACAGTGGCAAGTGGCTTTGCAATTACATTAAATCTAAGGGATTTTGGTAATGGTGCCTATGCAGGAAAGTGAAAATGTGGGACATCTTTCCATTAGTAAATTTACAGGGCAAGTTACAGAATGGGTAACATAAGTTGTACTTTTCTTTAATAGCAAGTCTTTTATAGCATTAAAGGTAACTCAGCACAGTTACCATACAGGTTTTTGTACTGAGTTGGCTAAAGTATGTGAAGTCTTAATGATCTCATTCTTACACACTTCTATAAGATAATACTGTGGAAATTTCTGGAATTTACTTAATTTCTGGAATTTACTTACTCGTCATTTCTGCAGTTCAAATTTAAAAAGGTAGTGGGTTTTACTCCATTTTTTTTTTTTTTCTTTTTCCCTTTCTGTGTCTCATTAGTGAATTTTACCTCATTAGGAAATCCTTGAAAATGGTTGAATTGCTATCCTAAAGAACTAAGTCTTCCATTTATCGACAGAAGATGTGCAGCTTTGGCACGAGCAGCATAAATTACCCACTGTTTCCTCTCAATGGTTTTCTGTCTTTCTTGGGAGATGCACATCTAGAGAGGATCACTCAGGCAGAGCAGCCACTCTGTATGATCTCAAAAAATACATATTCTTTGATTTAATGAATTAAAGTACTTCCTCTTTTTCTTTTTTTATTGGACTTTTTTGTTGCAGGTTATGATAACTGCAATTATTTTAATGTGACAGCGCCAACAATTTGAGGTGTTTCTTGATGGCTCAGTAAGATCCAAACAGGAATAATTCCTTTGGCTTGGATCTGGTCAGACAATGGAAGCAAATTGTAACAGTTTCTGTCCCATTCTTTGTAAAATGGAAATACAGTGTGAAGCAAAAACCAATGCAAACAAAAGCTCGTGCAAATGTTTGGACCACATTCTTGGACCCTGTTATTCAGCAGAGTTAACTTAGAGCCTGTAAAGTTATAAGGATGCAAATACACCAAACATTAGTTTAAAATGCTTCTAACTCAAAGAACTCCAGGGTTCAAGGGTGCTCATGTGCATGACCTAGATTAAGCCTCAGCTAATTCAGGCAGGGAATTTCTTCACACCAGTAAATTCATCACCAGTGAATTAGCAGAGGAAAGGAGTATTGCAGGTTTCCCAAGAAAGATTTCTCCAGCTGAAATGGCCTCTCTGGTCTTTCACATTGTTTGATTTTGATTCTTAATTTGGCAGAGTAAAAACAGAGCACTATGTTTTTATCTTTTCTTCTTCAGTGGAACTAGAGGATGATAAAAGAAAAAAACCCAACATAAATTCTGATTAATGTTTGATTGGTAATGTTTGCAGGAGAATTAGGAGGGAGAAAATTACTCAAGGTAGGCAAATAACTAAATTCAGTAGTAAAATCCATGCTGATCACACCAAGATCTAGGTTTTTGACATTGTTTTAACCTCTTTCAGGTTCCATCTTTAAAATCAACATATATTTGAACAGATTTTTAGTAACAAAGAATCTCTTGGTCTGACTTGCACTAAAATTCAATCAAGTAAGCATATACTTATGGAGAAAATGCAGCAGCTGAGAAGATACTGAGACACTTTTTTATAAGTGGAGTCTGAGACCTCAGGATGCAAAATACTCTTTACTCTTACTAAAGTAAATTGGAGCAACCTCAGGCTCAGTTCTGTTACTTTGCACAAAGGAAGATATTTGGTGGCAATTTGGTTATTTGGACACTCTGCTAAAGGACAGTTATTTGGCAGTAATAAAACCTTATACTATTGAGTTGAGAAGACAGAATCAGTTCCCAAATTTTCAGGTACTGAATGTTCATATTTCTAAATTTAAACATGTACGTCAGGAAAATACCCATAAGTAGAAGAGGAGATAATTGATATAATGTGAGTTAGTAAATGTTTGTTGAAAATTTGAAAGACATTTATTTTGAGTGATTTCCATTTTGCTATAAATTTCAGCCTATTTTGTTCATGTCAGATATGAGCTCACATATTATTCCATGACAGAGCTTTGAATAAAATGATATATTTTCCTCCAGATCGGGCTGTCTGGCCTAAGCTAGTTTATTCAGGCAGCGGAAATCTCTTATTAAATACATTTTTCAAAACTTCCTGCAATACTGTTTATTTATAGATTACAGGGGAGATAATCAGTGCTTTCCACTCATATTCGCTTAGTTCTTCCTAATGATACCTAGTCACACTCAGTCATGGTCATGCATACTCTGTTCCACTCACAGTAAATTCCATTCACAGTAAATTTGAATTCACACTTCACAGTCAATCATTTAACTCATTCACATCAGTCACACTGAATCAATACTCTCTCCTTTTTTTTTTTTTTTTAATGCTCATTCCTTTCCTTTCACATTTACTCTTAAACATCTGCAATCATACTCGCTTGATGTCCATCATTATAGCAAGAACCTAGCTGTCATTAATTGTAAGCACTCTGTTACTCATAAATTAAAATGGCTATTTCAGGGCTAGACAAATATTGCAGAATCACAGGTACTGCTTAGATTTCTGGATGATGGCAACAATCTGGAAGTTATGTTGTTCTCCTTATTTTGGAGAGGAAGTCTTACACATGAGTATGTTACCTCATTACATACAGTATAACTTCATATGTGATGTGGATCTGTTAGCCTCAAGTTGTTTGTTTTGAACATTCAGGGGATACACAACAATTAAGTAGAGTTGATGCTGCTGGGATTTTTTTGTTTGTTTGGTTTTCATTTGATTTGATTGTAAATAGAGGTGAAATACTGTGAAAACAAGATAGGAGGCTAAATATATTGTTGTGATCAGAAATCATGAGTAGTGTGGTGAGTAGAACAGGGTTTATTTAATAAATAGGTTTTTTATGAAACCAACAGTGCAGACTCTGACTCCATTGTCTATCTATCTGTTTGAAACCTGGCTCAGGAGAGAATGAACCTACTACACTGTTTACACAAATTTGATCCAATATCTCCAGTCTCAAGGAGCTCTTTCATTCAAGACTGAATGGTGGGTTAAAGGGATTGCAGGTATATTTGTGCTGCCTTTTGCTTCCTGATTACATCAGGAAACTATTTTTTTGTGAAGGCTTTGATGTCAAAATGCTAAAGATACCTTAAAGCTCTAAATTTCCAGTGGAGTATTACAGCATGGAAGTCATTAGTAAGATTTTCTAAATGTGGAGGAATATTAATACAGAACTTTTAACCAAACATTGGCTTTGGTGATGAGGAGTATATTCTTTCATGGGTTTTTCTTCCTTCATTTATTTCTATATCAATAATTGATAGTTGAAAAAAAATAAGAGGAAGTAGGATTTAACCAAACACTTCACCCTTATGTAAAACTAGATGTTATGCATAAGTCCACATAAATGATGAGTAATGGAAAAGAAGGGCAAGGAAGAATACTTATAGTTTTGATGAAATTGCTAAAGCAGCATTGGTGGAGAAAATTTTGTTTTTCAAAGTTTCCCTCAACTCTCAGCACACTTGCAAGTTCTCCAACAGGAGTAAAACAAGCCAGCCTTTCTCACAACATATTGTGACTTCCAGTGAAAGGGAAAAGAAACTATTACATTGAATTAAGAGCATTGTGTTTGGGAAAAAAAGAGCATATTCCATGAAGGATCCAGAAGGATAAAATCTGTCATCTTGAGACTGGCCTAGGAGGAGAGAAATTACATTTGATAGGCTATTATCCTAATTTCTGTCCTGAAAGTAACATGGGTATGGGCAGTGGAGCAACAGCTGTAACCTCAGAGCCAAAAGGCAGTTCTTTTCTCTTCCTTTTTTTGTTCTATTATTTCTCCTTAAAAAGGAAGGAAAGAAGACAATTACATGCTCTGGAGAAGTCACAATAATGAACAGCAAAAGTGAGCAGGGAAACGGGTCTGGATAGCTGAGGACCAACGTGAAGGGGCACAATGATTTTGGAACATGTCCTGTGTCAAGGGTGAGGAACAGACTGGGGGACCACCAGACTCCCAAGGGACACCAAGCACCCAGGTGCAGGGGGGAAGGCAGGTGGCATGGACAGAAAAGTTCATAGGGTATTCAATTAAGAACACCAGGTCAAGATGCAACCTTAAACTTAAGAGTGGAGGGTCTCGTTGCATTGCCTGGTCTATACAGGACTGCAGTTTTTGTGGCTCATTTTTTCACTCTTTTGGTAAAGCCAAGCCCACCCATAAGGCAGGAGTGACCATTAAGTGAAAAAGCAAGAGCTGACCCATTGGCAAGAATTACTGGAAAACTTCCATAATGCTTTTTCTGTATCAGTAATGCCTTTCACCTCCTGAAATACTCTTTTCACCTCAGGTTTCATTTTTATTTCTGTTTGATTTGAGTATTTTGTTGTAGGATTTTTCAACGACACAGTTCCAAAAGATTTCTGTGTCAATTTGCAACGTGGATTTGGACTTTGTTTCCTCAGTGTGTTTTTAGCAGATGTTCACAGAAAAGCAAAGTTTACCCAAATATTTCTGAGGTTGGAGTTTCAATATACAGACTCTTTTTTTTTCTTTCTAAAAGGTACTATATTAATAATTCTTTTCTCACCATTACAAATATTTTTACTGCAATTAACTGCCAGAATGATACAACAGAGATACATGAAGAAGGCGTACTTATACACTACAATTTGATCTCTGCCTTTACAGTAGCGTCCACTTTAACGTATTAGAAATCAACTGAATTTTTACTGAACAAACATCTGAATGTGGGAATAATTCCCTAACCTGTTTATTTTGAAAAGTGATTTGCCTTCTAATAACACAGCCATAACGAACATCTATTAGGTTTGGTTTACTTTTTTTTTTTTTTTAATGAGTCATTTGATTTCAAAAGATTTTGGTCATCCTCAGACTCGAAGTCTCCTTCCAGAAGAAACACTGAAGAATCAAGTGCATCTCTCCTGCCTTTTAAAATTACCCTTCAGGGCAGTGCACACAGAGAGTGACCCTGGCTTTTGACAAACCTTTGCTGAACAAAATGTAACAAGCCCTGTATATTTTGAGCAGCATTTTCTATTCTGACAGAGACAGCTCAGTAGCATTTGATGTCTGATTTGATGTCTGCTTGCTGGTCATAGATAATGGTGCATCTTGGGACCATTGTCATCCCTGTCAATAATACGGCCTGAGGGGACGTGTAACAAAGCTACCTTGTGATTCACCGTTTTTCCTTCCTTCCCAAGACATTTGTAAGCCTCTGGTCAGCTAGGTCACTTTATTTCATCCTGATGTGCCTTGATAATAGCATCATGTCTAACAAAAATTTTTGACAGACCATCGATGTATGTTTCTTTGATTCCTGTGTTGGTTTATATGCTTCTTCAATGTCAAACAAGCTTTGAAAGTTACTGATTATGTTTGTTTAGACCGAATTTGACAAGATTCCTATTCTTTGAAGCAATTAAGCTCCTGAGGATGGATCTTAGGATTTGAGTTAATTTCTTTCAACATTGCAGGAAGTTATCAGCGAGTATCACACGCTTTTTGTTGTTTCAATGTTGTGGATTTGTTGTGTGCTTAGAAATACCTGAACCAAAAGGAAACTTTTAAACTTTAGAAGAAAATTTTAAAAAAAGAAAGAAAGAAAAATCTGCAGCTTAAACCTGAAAGGTTTGCTTATGTATAACTTTCTGTTATCAGAGATTGGCAAGTTCGGCAAGTTCAGGTACTGAATTCTCTGCAGAATTTAACTATTCTGAGGCCATACAGGCTGAACCACTTGCAGAATATATTTTAAGGGCTAATTTATTAAATCACTTGCTCAGGAAGAAATGGCAAATAAAGCATTTTGCTCAACTGGCCTCAGATAACAGCTTACAGCCTGGCTTGCTTATTGTTTAAATCAGCTGCAGGCAATTTAGCATATTACAAATGGGAATTAGCAGTATTTTTCATTTTATCAGTTAGCTAAATTGTTAAATGATGTTACTGTAGTTCAGTAAAGCATCTCTAGAGCTGCACAACCATTTTTTCTTTTGGCAGTCACAGATAGAAGTGTGCATCCTACCCCTGTAGCAGTGGGCATGAAGCACAAGCATGTTTAATTGGGTGAGGGTTTTTTTCTTTCTTTGGCACACAAAGATGAATTTTTCACAGTTCATGTAATACTAGAAAAAGCAAACAGTAATTTCCTGTCAAAGAAAAAAAAAAAAAAAGAAGGTCTTTCATTTCTGTTCTATGTTAAGAAATTTCTGCTGCTTTTAAATATATTTAAATCTGATCTTTTATCACTGCACAGTGGAAAGGACTCTCCTCTCTTTGGGGAAAAAAAAAAAGTAAACAACCAACCAAACAAACAAAAGGCCTTAAGAGAAACACACTTTTTATATTCTTGATGATATTTCAGGCCAGATTCCAAAGGGCCTGTGCACGTCCACATCCCATCTTATGAATGGAAATCTGGAGGCGCCCAGAAGCCTGAGTCTCTTGGACTCTGACAGAAGCTAGGCAGAGATTTTGTCCTGTTTTGCCTTTCAAAGCAGTGGAGAAGCTTCAGGGTCTTCGTGGATGATAGAAATCCACAAAAGTAAGCAACCTTTTAACATAAGTTCTTCATTCTTTCTTGGGACTCAGAAACCATCACTGAAAGGAAAGCAAATCTGAGGTTAAATGACAAAGATGGAGCGACCAACTGTGATTCGTGGTGTACCCACACCTGTAGCATGTTCCCATACCTACTCCTGCCAGCACAATTTTGGTGGACCAGACTTAAGAAAACATTACTGGACTGCTCACTTTCCAACCATCCAGCGTGGTTCTGCCACTGGCCTCCAAAACCAGTATAGGCAAATTTCCATGCCTCAGCTTCCCTTTAGATAGAGGCAAGATGTAAGTATTAATCTTCATTTTTCAGTAATTTGATATCTCTCATTGAAAACAATGGAATGGGTAAGTACAATTGTAAAACAAACTATTATTTTTTATTAGAATTTGCATTTAGTTTTAATATTATGACTAAAATTACAGCCTCTCATTTTCATAATTTTTTGCTTTGATTCTGAGTTACTACTTGGGTTATATTACCTTAAAGACATACATTTATAAAGTTATAATGGTTATACTTTAAACTGTTGCTAATAGTTACCTACTACAAATTTATGCATTTTTCTCACTCATAGCTAAGCAAAATCATGGAATTAAGCTCCTTCGGCTTGTGGCCAGGATTTTCGCTCTTCTTTCCATTCTCTGAGCCAAGGACTGAACCTGTTCACTACCTTTATAGGTGACAAGGACAGTGGGATTGAGTGCGCCCTCTGCAAGTTTGTCAGCTACACTGAGTTATATGGTTCGCTTGATAAGCTGGAGGGAGGGAAGGAATGTCACCCAGAGGGACCTTGACACATTTGTGAGATGGGCCAGTCCTAGCCTCATGAAGTTCAACCAAGCCAAGTCTAAGGTCTTACCACCAGGGGCGGAGCAATCCCAAGCACAGATACAGGTTGGGAGGAGACGAGTTTCAGATCAGCCCTGCAGAAAAGGACTTGGAGGTGTTGCTGATGACAAACTGAACATGAGCAGCCCAGAAAGCCAACCATATCCTGGGCTGCATCAAAAGAAGCATGACCAGCAGGTCAAAGGAGGAGATCCTGCCCCTCCACTCTGCTCTCATGAAATCCCATTTGGAGTACTGTGTACATTTCTGGTTTCCTCAACATAAAAAGGACATAGAGCTTTTGGAGCAAGTCCGGAGGAGGGCTACAAGGATGATAAGGGGGCTCGAGCACCTCCCGTGTGAAGGCAGGCTAAGAAAGTTGGGGCTGTTCAGCCTGGAGAAGAATAGGCTGTGTGGAGGCTTCAAGATCTGAAGAGAGCCTACAAGGATGCTGGGGAGGGACTCTCCATCAGGGACTGCAGTGATGGTACAAGGGGTAATGAGTTTAAACTTAAACAGGGGAAGTTCAGGCTGGCTATAAGGAAGAAGTTCTTTACTGCGAGGGTGGTGAGGCACTGGAATGAGTTCCCCAAAGAAGGTGTGAATGCTCCATCCCTGGGAGTGTTTAAGAAGAGGCTGGACAGATTGATGGGAGACGTGGTCTAGAGTGAGGTGTTCCTGCCCATGCCAAGGGGCTGGAGCTAGATGATCTTAAGTTCCTTTCCATCCAAAGCCATTCTACTATTTCTGTTTGTGGTAATGACACCGAAGACATGTGAATGCCTCATAAAAATTACTGAGGATGTTGAACTGATTATTCCTCTTTCTTTTCATTGGCATAGCTTTACATAAATGCAGTATTTCCCTCAAAATAATACTGATGCTTTTCTGGCTTTTATATGCAGTGCCCTTCTGTCAGGCCATCCATAGTTCTGCAGGGCAGTATTGTCTAGTTATTCTTTCATATTAAATGATTGGGTTATTACTTTTATGTCTTTAGAATATTTCATTTTACTGATTTTCCCATATTAAAAAGATGACAAATTATAGTAGCTATTAAGGGCCCAATCCAGAATTCTTAATGTAGTAATTTCCATTAAAGTTCCCACTGACATAGATTTATGTAGAATCTGATAAATTTCTGCTTGGCCAATTCCTAGGGAAACTACAGAAACCTGAGTTAAATTAATCTGTTAAAATGATCAACATGTGCCCGATCTTGTCAAGTAAGTGGCAGATGAGTGTGTTCTGTTCATTGCTGGACAGGAGTTAATGACTAATTATTAAGCACCAAAATGGGAAAAGTGCAGCGGGTTTTCCAGGCACATGAGGGATTTAGGACTGAATCCTATTTTTACTTTAAATCTTAGTAGTTTGTAAATTGGATTTTTTCTCGCACTTCTAATTTATTTTCCTCTACTGTGAGAAAAAAGTAGGAAAAATAATCTTTCCATTAATGGCAATTCTTAAATAGTGCCGGCCCCTTCTCAGATGAAGAGATAAGGTCCAGTGGCCTCTCAGTGTTTGGACACTGGCTCCACGTGTCCCGTGCTGATGCTGACTTGTTTTGGTCCCTTTAAGCATGACCTGGAGACCATCAGTGTTAAAATTATTTTTTCCATGATTGCCGCAGGCTGTCACATTGACCTGTCAAGACTTTTTTTGGCAACATCTAAAACAACAGCATACCACAATACATTGTTTTTCCTTCCTGTTCCAAACCTTTTCAAGCCAACAAATTGATAAATCTCTGAAACTTGTCAGAATTTGTTTTTGAGGGAATTGTTTTCATACAATTAACACACTGGCAATTAAGGATCAAAATAATACCCTCCCACCCCTTCCTCCTTGAAATGCAATAACAGCGTGTTGCCAGTGGGGCAGCAGGAGTAAAGCACACAACAATCCCATATTTTCCTTTCAGCTCTTTTCCTAGGATATGGTGAATAGTTTTTAAAATGTAAGTATCAACACAAAATGCAGTCCAAACAAAAATTTATATCTAATATGCAATAATTCAAATGCAAAGCACAGGTCACAGATGCTGAAGCCTTTATTTGTGGCATAGCCATCTTAAGAAAAGGAAATCCAACTCACGAACCCCCTTAGGTAAATTTTAGTGTATGCTGTCCAGCCACGTGGCAGACTGGCTGTTGCTCTATGTGACTAAAGTTTTTCCTGATGCCATGTGAGTGACCAAGTATTTCTTGATGTAATTGTGATTGATGATTGTAGCAAAACCTTGGTTTATAATTCCTTCTTACAGTTTTGTAATGACACACAATTTTTTAGCCACCTTACATTTTAAATTACACTCAAATGAGTCCTCACTTAAGGATGTATTACATTATGGATATTACTAAACAAAGTTTCCACCTGTACTTAGTAGACTATTATAATATTTCTCTTTTTCAATATTTTAGCTTTATTCTTTACTCAGACTATCCTGTTCTTTGAGACTATGGCAGTCCCTTTAGAACTGCCAAGCTAAACAAATTCTGCATCCTTTGGGCCTCAAAATAAAAATTTTGAGCAATTCTGATCCATTATCCTTATTCTGCAACTCTAATTTTGAGTGTTTAAAATGATGTTTTAACAGGTAGGATGCAGTAAATATTAGTATAACAACTTACTGCTCATTACCCATTAAAGCATTAAATTAATCTGTGTTTGTCTTCTATGCTCTGCCCTGTGTTAAGTGGACAAAATATTATGAAACCTCTAAAAATTTCCCCTGAAATAAATGACAACGAAAAGGGCAGAGCAGAATGAGAGATCCTTGATGACCACAAGTGAACAGGTTAACTTTATATATCTTATTTTAAAAGCCTTGGTAAACTAGAAATTTTCTCCTCATTGAAAAACATCACATTGAAACAGATATTTGATGCTATGAGCTCTCATAGAAGTATAAAATTATACCCAGAGATTTCAAAGACCATTCATACTTAGAAAAAGGTCCATCTAGCATAGAATACATAATACCATGGAATGAGACAAAATTAAAAACAAGTAATATAGGGGATTAATGTAGTGAATTAATTTTGGAACTAACTGCACATGATCAGTTTTGAAACAAACGTTTCAATTTTGAATACTTTAAGAAAGGTTAAGAAAATGAGTGCTTGTTTGATGTAAACTGTATTTTCTTATTCTTTCTCCTCTGTTTTACCGTTCTAGCTACTTGAACTGAAGAGCAAATTCTTCGTTGATCTCTATAAATGTATGTTTCTTCCATTTCATATATTTCTTAACTTTGCCTTAGAAGAAACAAAGCACAAAGGTAGACTTACCAGATTGTCAGTTTAATGAAGTACTTAATTTTACATAGGTTTCTTAGAAGGAGCTTAATTTCAAGAAGAAAGAAAAGGTCCCCTCTAGACTAATAATTGTCTATGGCAGGAAAACCCTTGGCAGTGAATATAGGGATTTATCTTTAGTTGGAATGAATTTCTTCTGTCAATTGGCATCTGAAAAAAAATTCAGCTGGGAGAATTAAGTGACTAAATAGTTCTCAAATGACTGAAACAAATGGATGCTTTAATGAAAATCTTTCGAATGTCACTCAAAATTCAGCCCCTGGTGCTCTGACTTATATTTTATGATACTGTACATATGTGTTGCTGGGTGCTTTGTTTTTTTCTTTCATTCTGAGCTGAATTTGAGGTGGGTTTTGTTGTGGGGTTTGCTGTTTTTGGGGGTTTTTTTTTGATTTTTTTTCAATGTCTCTCATATCTGTGTTACTTACTTTGATCAGAACCAAATGTTGACCACATTTTTTGATGTGTTTAGGAGGATCCTCATCAACTATAAGGTCTAAACCAAGGGTAGTTTTTTAATGATAATTTTAGCTAATTAACAGGGTCTCTGGGTTATGAAATATCCTTGAGTCTTCACACATGGTACTAGCCACCAGAACGAATTAGTTTAAATGTAGTTTTCAACCATTCTATGCTTTTATAGGGCATTAGTTCTGGAAAAAAATGTGTACTCTATAGTTTACTTTGAACTGACAGTGTTTATCCTGTATGTTTGTAGAAATAAACAGGAAACCCTTTAAACACTAACAATTGTATTTGATTCTTGATGCTTCTTGGCAACTAATCACAACAACTCCTTGGTGAGGTCCTATGTACGACATGTAAATATTTGACATAAAGGTAAAATATAGACATCTGAGCCACTTATATACTTAATGATGCCAAACACTTTCTTGGACAATATGCAAATAGCAAAATGACACTTGTTTGAAAGAGATGGAAACAGTTCTGCGAACAAGCAGTGCCTTTCTTATGTTTGCAGTTGTGTCGTGGTTTAAGCCATAAATCATCCATGCAGTTTGCTACATGGAGAATTGAAAGAATGTAGCTCCCACAGGTTGAGATAAGAACAGTTTAGTAACTAAGGTATAACACAAACCACTAC
>JANRGW010043084.1:0-19382 GCA_024733675.1 Psilopsiagon aymara | reverse complement strand
TAGATAAGGATAGTTGCTGCTGTGGAAAGCCTTTAGGATTCTGTTACTAGATCCTGATGATGATGACAAAGAGGATTTTTTCTGTTTTGTAATCTGAAAGGTTCAACCTCCTTTAGAAATATCTGAGTTGAAAAAGGACATTTGTCCCAGTGCCTCTCCTGAGTAGTGTTGCTATCCATTGTGACTAGGCAAGCAGACCAAGAAGTCATACCATGGGCAACAGCAGCTGAACCTAGAGTAGCACAGTCGACTCCTCCGACACAGGGCACTTAGAGCTCAGATTTATAGGTGAAAGACCAGACATGAGCAGCATTTAGAAAGAAAGTGTGAGACAAGATAAAAGAAGTCAGCCTTTGCTTTGCAGTAGTGACAGTGAGACCTGAAAAATCTCTAATGAGCAAGCCCTCCCTGGAGCTGATAGCTGCATTATGGTTTGGAAAGATAATCCCTTGTGAAAGTGCTAGCTACAACCAGGGACATCAGCTTCATTTATTTATTCCAAACACAGTGAATGCAGTTCACAAGTGAATTTTTGGCAAGGTGGTGGTGCTGAGATCAAAGACATTTTTTCTTACACGGTTGAAAAGACTTTACCTTATAGGTATATATTCTTTCCCTTCCCTTCCAAATCCGTTCCTTCCCTATCCCCTGCCTTCCCTTTCCCCTCTTCTCCTGCAGATCCTCAGCACATTTGGAATTCATTAATCGCTGTCAGAAAAAATCTGTCACACAAGCTCAAGAGTAAAGCTCTTTCACACAAAAGGATCGGTAAGCTTAACCTCTAAAATGAAATATAGCCCGAATGTTGTAGATCTTTTCCACTGATTGCTAACTAAATGCTGTTTTTCTGAGTATGCCAAGAGCAAAGTTTCATTTTCAAGCACAGGTGTCATCATTGTCAGTAAAAGCTTTGTCATTGTAGCTGTGGTCAGAATTTAACTCTTCAAGAAGAAGGATCCACTCACTTATTGTTCAAAAAAAAAAAAAAATCCTTTTGCTTTCCACAAGAAAGAGAAATTTTTCATTAGCTGTTATTAGCAGAAAAAATCAAGGGATTTTACTCTTCATTTAAGATCTCTATAAATTTGTTGTCCTCTGTGACATTGCATTCAGTGAAAAAGCACAATAGATTTTTCAAGTTGATTTTAGTTCACATTAGAGTGACACAGCAGGAACTCTTCTCCAGATTGTAGTAATGTCCCCCTCTCCTACCTCCAGGATGTTAGCAACTCACCTCTATCATTTGCATGCACTTTGAGACAAAAGAGTGTTTGCTTAATGATGTATGTAAGTGCACACATGAAGGAATAGAAAAAATCTAAATGATCTGAATAAGACTTAAAGCTTTGGAAAGAGTCAAAACATGTTGAGCTTTGGAGGCTATGAATATGATCACAGCATGGCACCAGCTTTGTGCAGTAAATGCAGAGCACATACAACTCATCATTAGAAGGACAAGTCAATGCATGCAGGGTAATTTTCCCATTTGCATTACACCTAATGCAGCTGTAGAAGCTGATTAAATTGTATAGACTGAACTCAAAGGGAATTTGCTTTTTATTTATTTATCCTTTTTTATCAGGAAGTTTATTGCTGCTTTGGGAGATTGATCAAGGTTTCAGCTGATGGTTGATTGCCATACTGCTGCACTCTACATTTTAAGATTTGACCTGTAAACCTGTAAATCTCTATATTGTACTTAAAGTTGTTTAATTTATGTTCTTTTCTCATGGTATTTGATCTTGCCAGTGATTAAGCTAAAGAACTGGAGATATTAGTATGTCCTTCTGCCGATTCTCATGATAAAATATCATGATACTAGCAAAGAGGACATTTTAAAAGTGTACTCTGAGTAAATAAGAAAGTAACAGAAAGATCATGTTGTGGTGGCATTAGAGCTTTAGGAGCTGTCATGGTTTAGACCCAGCTAGTAACAAAGTACTGTGCAGCTGCTCACTCACTTCTCCTCCTTTCCCCTCCTTGGGAGGTATGTAGAGAATAATTAAAAGAATGTAAAAGCCACAGGTTGAGATAAGAACAGTCCAATGACTGAAGTACATTTTACTACTAATAATAATATGTTAATATCTAGAATTTAATATACCTTAAAACTTAATATATCTAGAATTTGATATCTAGAATTTAATATATTTAAATAGCGATATTCAAAGAGGTGTATCCAAATTTACATGACCTGTAGCTAAGGCAGTTGGGAAAATCAGTCTATGTTAAACTTCATGCAGGGAATTCACAGTTGTCTTTCAGTTATTGACTCCCATCCTGATCAGTAGGAGGTTTTCCTTTACAGGAGAACTTTTGCAGAAAAATAGTTACATCACTGGCTTTTCTGCATTTTCTGTTCCTAAAAGTCCTCTTCTGTGTTGACACAAACCATCTGTACATTCTTTTTCCAGGCAGTTTGCAACTGTGAAAAAAAATTCAGGTACTGGCTAGCAGCTTGATCTAAATCTTTTTCTTGGCATGCTCCTAATCAAATTGTAGAGCAAAAAAACCCAGAAGGAGTAGTGCTGCACAATAAAATGGTACTTTGAAAATGGAACCAAAGCTAATATCTGTCTGGTTTCATCTTATTACTTTGAAGTTAACAGTATAAAATTAGCACTCTAGGCTATGCTGTCTCTCAGAGGAAGCTTCTATACACTTAGTAGAATCCAGTAGAAATTTACCATTTCTGCAGGTGTGAGCCACAGAACAAGCAATAACATGACTTACCACTATATTGTGATTTACAGCTCCACTAGTTTCCATTTGACGGTCATCAGAATGTGAGGAAAAATACTTAGGGGGGGAAAGACAAAATAAAAGAGTGTGCTAGTATTGTAGAATGAACCCATTAATTAATTTTTAAGTAAAGATTACATTAAAATGTGGTGACAATCTAGGATTAAGTAGATTTTCACTTTTAGAGAGGCTGTATTTTAGACTATCAGCTGATGTTCAGATGGCATTTAGCTACTGAGCTGAATATTTTGTGTTGCCATAGGAATGTGAAGAACTCATGTAGCTGGGGCTTTCAGCATACTCTTTACTGTAAATTACAGGTATTTTCACCTTACACCTTGCCTGAGTAGCTTTCGTATTAGCTAAATGCCAAATAATGAAGGCTTGTGCTGAGCTATTTTACTTTAATTTTGTATTGTTCTTTACAAATGATACTGTGGATTGACTAATCTTTAATGCATGCAGGTGAGTAGTCTGAATTTTTAGTGAGAAGTTCTATTGAAGGAAAAATACTGAGAGTTTTATTAAGTATATCTGTGTATCTATCTGTCCATTATAAATATTAATTACATCTTCACTTCTTGTTATAATGACAGTTTTCTTTATCCCTGCCTGCTTCTTGTTTTCATCATGAGAAGTAATACAATGCTTTCGAGGTCATTCAAAACTTTAAAGCAGATCACCTGTTCTCTGTAATACTGAGATTAGCTTCACATCAGTTTCCCTGTCTAGCTTCACATCAGTTTCCCTGTCATTTCCAGAAAAGGCTGCATCTTTGCCATAAAGTGACAGTAAGGTTAAGCTAATTGCCATCTGTCTCTGTCATGCTTGTTTGCTTGGAAGCACAACCTATGGACCCTGGTTTGACAGGAAAATACCCTAAATTTAAAACAAAGAACATGCAATATTAGTTCATGGGTGTCAGGTCAGATGTAAAGGCAAAGTCTCCTTGTAAGCCAGAGGGCTCGATGGATCTGAAAATGAAGCAAGAAACTATCAAAAGCCTATTCTAAACAGGAAAAGAGATAAAGTTGAATAAGTACTTAAAGATAGTTGTGAGAGTGTGCGACCTCTTATATTCTGGCCTTGGCACTTCATCTCTGGAGGACAGTCTAAGCAAGTCTGAAAGGAGGCCTTGCTCTGCTCAGAAGAAATCCAATGTATGTCATGTTCTGAAAGGCAGCCCAGGAGAAAGGAAGAAAAGAACTTTCTTCTCTGATAGAAACCAACACCTATACTAACTGCATTATTGACTAAAGACAGAGAACTGCCCACATAGATTGGTAGGCAAGAAGGGAAAGCAAGAAAAAATAATGTCTCAGTTATGGTTTAAAAAAATCCTAATAAATCAGAAATGGGAAATGAGAATCATAATGTTATCCATTCTTCAAAAGTTTCAGGATTTTCTCTTTAAAGTGTCTATCTGAAGGAAAGATTAAGGTTTAAAAACCCTTTTATTTATTTATTTATTTTTAATTCGAAAATAAAGTCCAGAAGAAGAAAAACATTTCTTCTGAATTTTGAGTTGTGTGCTAGTTTTTAAGTATTCATTCCTGGTTTTGGGGTTTTCTTAAGCATTAAAATAGAATCATAGAATCATAGAATAGAGTTGGAAAGGAACTTTATATCATCTATTTCCAATCCCACTGCCATGGGCAGGGACATCATACACTACACCATGTCACCCAGGGCTTGTCCAACCTGGCCGTGAACACCACCAGCAATGGAGGATTCGCGACTTCCCTGGGCAACCCATTCCAGTGCCTCGTCACCCTTACAGTAAAGAATTTCTTCCTCATATGTAATCTGAACTTCCCCTGTTTAAGTTTGAACCCGTTACCCTTTGTCCTATCACTGCAGTCTCTAAAGAAGAGTCGCTCCCCAGCATCCCTGTAGCCCTCCTTCAGATACTGGAAGGCTGCTCTACCCCTGTCCATCAGTTCCGTAGCCCCACCATAGAAGGCCACCAGATTGGTCAGGCAGGATTTCCCCTTAGTGAAGCCATGCTGGCTGTCACCAAGCACCGCGTTTTTTTTTCATGTGCCTCAGCATGCTTTCCAGGAGAATGAGCACCAGGATTTTTCCAGGTACAGAGGTGAGGCTGACTGGTCTGTAGTTTCTTAGCTCATCCATTTTCCCCTTCTTGAAAATGGGGGTTATGTTTCCCTTTTTCCAATTGTCTGGAACTTCACCTGACTACCATGATTTTTCAGATCTGATGGACAGTGGCTTAGCAATTTCATTTGCCAGCTCCTTGAGGACCCATGGCTGCATTTCATCAGGTCCCATGGACTTGTATGCATTCAGGCTCTTAAGATGATCTCGAGCCAGATCCTCTCCTACAGTGGGCCTAGAGTCTTCATTCTCACAGTCCCTGTGTCTGTCTTCCAAGACTTGGGTGGTGTGGTCAGAGCATTTGCCAGTGAAGACTGAGGCAAAGAAGTCATTAAGAACCTCAGCCTTCTCCAAACCCAGGCTTCAGCCAGTTCTCCCTATAGCATCTGAAGGGGGCCCATGTTGTCCCTAGTCTGTCTTTTATTTACAATGTACCTATAGAATCCCTTCCTGTTTTCTTTAACGTCCCTAGCCAAGTTTAATTCTAAGTGGGTCTTAGCTTCCCTAATCTGTTCCCTAGCTCCCTGCACAACATCCCTGTATTCTTGCCAGGCCGCTTGTCCTTGCTTTCACCTTTTATAGGACTCTTTTTTCCTCTTAATTTTCCTCAGCAGCTCCTTATCCATCCAAGGAGGTCTCCTGGCACTTCTGCTGCACTTCCTTCTAATCAGGACGCAATACTCCTGAGCTCGTAGGAGGTGATCCTTGACTATCAAGTGACAGCCTTGGGCCCCCCTGCCCTCCAGGGCTATTTCCCATGGAATCATACTGAGCAGGTTCCTGAAGTGGCCAAAGTCTGTTCTCTAAAATCTGGCATTTTAAGGAAAAAAAATTAGTAGACTTCATTTTTAAAGTTCTGAAAAAAATAATCAGAGATTAAGTGGTGCCTTATGGTGATGAACAAAAAGAAATTGACCCAAAAAACATATTTAGAAAAATATTGTTTCTGGATGAAAAGCTCTTCAGCTGGGTAATTGCCACTTTTCTATATTCATTCTCAGAGCAGGGATGCACTCCAATTAAGTTCAGCAGTTCAAAAATACTCAAAATTTGCTTTTCATTAATGCATGCTAATTTTAAGGGCAAGATACGGTACTCATTTGATGAATGCTTACATGTACAAATAAACACACCATCTGTCAAAGGAGAGACCTGTGGAAACAGGGGATGTACAGGCAGTCAGCACTGCTGCACAGATAGTATCACACCTTTTTCCTCTTACTCAGTGAAGAAGGATGCATACTTTTGTATGATTCTCACTGACAGGGACAGAGTAATGCTGAAGCTCTGCTGTGAGTGAAAATCACAGTAGTTTGCTTCTGTTTCAGGGCTTCAGGGTTCTGAATGTTTGCATAAATGATCATCTTAACAGGTGACACATCTAATTTTCTGACTAGATTTTGAATCTAGATTGTATTATTCAATATGTGTAACAGATCAGGTGAAGGTTGTGCCTGCCCGAATGATGCTGAAGATTTTGCCTCAGCATGTCCTCATGGGCTAGGGTGCTTCTCCAAGGCTGTCAGAGGCACCACTTTGACAACATGATGCTTGGAAGGAAGTGCACACAGCAACATAAATGTTTCCGTGCACTGCTTGTCTAGCTATAAAAAGGTCACCTGCTTTCACCTAAAAGTCACACAAAAAATTTTAGTAACAGTTTTGCTCTAATTGCTAGCATATACAGCGGATTAAAAAATAGCTGTGTGAAAACTAAAAAACAGTGCTATGAGAAAGCTTGAAAACTGATCATGTGAGTGCAAATAACAGCAGTCAGAAACAAAGTACATGAGAAAGGATAGCACAGGTTAAAAGCAGACATAATAGTTGCTGCAGCAAATCTTGATGAGGGCTATGCACTGTGTGCAGTGTTTGAGAGGATGAGCCCTTGATGAAGAAGAGAGATGAGACTCAGCAGCTCCAGCTTCTTCCCATGCTTTCATCACCATTTGCCTTATAAGTGACAAATCTTACTTAGCCTTTATGTCCTTCTGCTCCCTGGTCCCACATATGGAGCCATTTTTCCCCCATATGTTGTCTACAGCAACCTCTTACAAGTCCCATGCTCATACAGTCTCTAGATGGAATCAGACTAAGAACAGAATTTGCTAACGTATAGGTAATACAGTACTACTAAGGAAAAATATGCAGCTTATAAGGACTATTTTTTATTTATTGGAAAGCTGATTTTCATCAGATTTGAGGTTTGTTTCCTAAGAAAGTATTTTTTGATGCTTAGAAAAAAAAAAGAACCAAAATCAACAGATACTTCTATGATTTCAGATGATGCAGCCTATGTGGTTGCTTTCTTGTCATTTTACCTTTTTAGAAAAAATAAATAAGAAAAAGAAAAGTTTATTTTGTTAACCTTGTGGCAGCTCACTGCAAGGCTTTAGTCACACAGTAACAGGGAGTACAACAGAAATGGTGGCATTCCTTTCAAGCAGAAGGTATACCCTTGTCCAGTGAGCAGATAAAACTTGGAAAATGCATCCAGCATGCTTCTGATAGGAAGGAGATAATGTCAGAACTGCAGTCCTAGTCTCCTTTGCTAGCCGGAAATGGGGATGCAAATATGATGCACTTTCAACTGCCTCATGGTCTGGGGCCTTCTTTCAGCAATATCTGTTCTCTTAATTCACTCAGACAAAACTGGCATATTGCAGCAGGAAAGGCAACACTTGGTTTTTACTTTTCTTTGTCATGTAACAGTACTATTTTGTTAAACTCATTAACTTTACAAACCAAGATGGGCTCAGCCTGAACTGTCTCTCTGCATGAACTACAAATACTCCTTTTATTCACTCCTCTTTTTTTGATTAAACTTGGATGGAAAACCTGATTGTTCTCCTGTGTAATTACTCAGATTTGGGCTATTCCAGGGCAATTTTCACACATAAAAGCAGATTAGATGAGGAAGAAAGGAATAAACAGTTTGAAAAGGTAATGCCTTCTTAGAATGCTTCTGAAAAAAAGGTTGACTGTTTGAGTGCATTAGCACTGCCATTACCTAAAACCCATGGCTATATATAAATGCTGAATTGGTCACTGGAGGGAGCTGAGATTGCTTTAAGCAGCAGAGTGGCAGGTGAACAATGCCCTTCGTGGAGGGCTCTGATGGCATCAGAGCTGTTAAAAACCCTTTTGGGGGGCAGGCAAGAAGCAGATCTACAAGAAGGTTAAAATTGTATTCTTTGTAAGAAAAAGTGCTTGTTAATGAGGAAGAGTCTGGCTTGGGTTTTTTTTTATTTTGTTTTGCTTTTTGACATATTTCGCAGTTTAATAGCAAGGTTTTAGTGAAATAAATTCATCAGTGTTTGCCTTAAGGATGTGCATGTTATTTATTGTCTTGGACTCCACAAAGGAAATTATTGAAGTAGACAGCCAGACTTTATGTGTCATATGCCTGAAAGGAGACACTGGCCACTGTGCTCACAACAGTCCTTTCAAAGCCCTCAGGAGGAATGGTCACAACAGCAAGATTCCCCACAGCTCTGTTTCATCACAAATTTGTCTTTGGTTTGTTTTTATTCTCCCTTTGGAAGAGCAAGATTCTCGAAGCACTGGCTGAATTTTAACTGTGTCGCAGAGTGCTGTGACTCAAAATACCACTGACTCCAGTAGCAATATTCTACAGCACTGAGACAGGAAATGAGACAGGAAAGTGCATGAGACAGGAAAATGCAAGCTAAACAAGTGGGAAAGAGAAGAAAGGCTTAGCCAGCTGCACGCTGGCACACCAGTAGCCATCCCAACCCTTCACAGGGTGATTGTCTGCAGAATAGCATTGTCCCTTGCACTCTGCAGAACCCAAATAGTCTTTTCAATTTCTAACACAGGCCTTTGCAAAATACTCAGCCAAACTTTCTTTTACTTAGTGTATTTTTCCTATCTGCTTTAGACCATTGTCACCCTTTATTTTTTTCTGGACTTCTACATATTGAGTGTGCAATGTTCTCGCATAAAGAATTGTATGCAGTGATTAGTCTTGTGTTTTTCAGAAGTTTTTGTCTTGCTTCATATCTTTTAGACATATTCTTGTAACTTTTGAAAGACTTACTTGCTTAGCACATTGCAAGGTTGGCATAGATCCACTAGTATGGATTAATTTGCTCTATCACAACTTGCACAACATGCTACAAAAATCCTATGAATTCCATCCTCATGAAGAATTTCCCTTGCAGTGCTTGCTAGCTAGCTTGGTGTCAAGAAGGAAAAAAAAATTTAGAAAGATAGAGGTTTCTTTCTTTCTAAGGTTTGTTTCTTTCCATCCCTGCACACTGTTCTTCAGATGTGCAAAGAAGGGCAAGGTCTCAGCACCTCAGCTCTGAGTTTTGATAAGTCACAGCTTCACAACCCTACCCTTTGGAGAATATGGACAAGAACAACACCATGCCCTCAGGCTTATAAGTTTTCAAATGAGAGAAATATTCATTGCCTAAGGGTTACCTAAAGTAAAGTGTGGAATGAAAAGTGTGTGGATTTGGGAGTGGCTTTTTTTCCTTAGCTAGTTGGCTCTGACCACTTTCTCAAAAATGTCTATCTTGACATGCAAAATGAACAGCTCATATCTGTTCAGAACACCTGTGGTTGTTAGAGAAAAAATACTTAAGCAACTCCTTCTCTGCCCCACAAATGCCAAAACATTCAATGACAGAGACTGTCTTGGATCCCCGGGAAACAGAACATCTCCAGAGCCAGAACAGAAGCTCCAAGGACTGAAAAGCTCCACCCAAGTACCCTGTGCTCAAGAAAAAAGGTAGGAATAAACAGAAGATTTTGAAGTCTCTGTGGCTGGAATTTAACACAGATATTTTTTTTCCTGACAGAAATACAATCTCAAGAGTTTTAATAACTAGGCTACTCTGTAATTTTTAACTCAAGTTTGAATGTGCATGCTGCCACAGAAGTAGACCTAACCTCCTGTCTTTCTTCCTGGCTGTTACTGTCTTGCATTGACATTTTTGGGGAAAGAGACCCAGCGAACTGACCTGGCCAGGGAACAATTTCTTTTTTTTAGCCAGGATAGTTTTCAACTGGGGTATCTTCCGGGTCTAGGTTTTATGTTGGCTGTCACATGAAGTGCAAAGCTGCCTAACGAGAGACACAGAAATGCCTACACAGAAGATGGTGTAATATTTTTCTCTATAAACAAATAAAATAAGCCTTGGAACTTCATTCAAACCTTAGACTATCTTTAACACAACAAATCAATTTTTCTCTGCAAAGAGATTACTGCCCATTTATTGAAAAAATGATACGATTTTTTTCATTCACCAACTAATAATTGGAGCGAGACATAACCATACAGCATGAGTTTGCTTAGTCTCTGTTTTTTAAGCATTTATTTCCAAGTAAGAATGTTCCTGAAGGCACTAAATTATGTTGAAAAAAGACCCAACAGTAAAATCAATATGGGAAGACTGTAGACGTGATGGAAAAAACGTATATTCAGTATAATTAAATGTTCATGAAAATTGCCAAGTTGCAGCCTGTAAAAGCGAAACAGGGTTCTTTGGTGCATCCTGTGTTTCTCTCAGCCATGACAAATTTCACTGTGACAAAGGATAAACTGTCTGAAATAGAAGAGAAAAATAAAATAGATATTTACTTAGAAAAATTAAGACAAAAAGATATGAAAGAAGGGATGCAAATGATTTCTGTCTCATTTTTTAGGACACATTTGTGAATTATTTGCATCATGCACTTGTAATTAGAAAACAGAACAGATGGTAGAGGTTAGTTTTAAAAATAAAGAAAATATTTCTTTCAAAAATTCAATACCCAGGATTCATCTACTGTATCTGAAAGGTGTATCTCCCTTCTTCCTTTAAATGAAGTGTTGCTCCACTGACATTAAATGGAAATTGAGACCTAAGGGCATGCCTACACTTGAAATTGCATTTTGTGTACTCACTCTTAGTGATTCACAGCACATTGCATGTACTCATCATTTTGTTATTTTCTGATGTAATGTGCTTACAATGACAGAAGAATTTATGTTGAAAGTTCTGAAATCAACTACACATAAATAACATGTTCTGAGAGCAGCAGAGAGCATCCTGGTCAGAAATCCGGTGGTTCATTGACTCAAAATTTTGTCACTCTGTAGGCACTTTGGGACAGCAAATTGCAAGATGAAGGAAATGCAGCCGATTGTGAGAGATTCCAGTCTGACCATTAGAAATTACATTATTTGACCCATTCTAGCTCTATGCTTTTTGTTATCAAGTGTCATGTTGCCAATATCAAGGCACAGAAAAAAATCCACATTCATAATTCCTGGAAGGTTGCAGAGATGCAGACAATTGTTGACCAGACTACAAATATTTTCTACTATTGTGTTTATATTTGCAAGTGTATCTGAGAAGATACACCTTGACTTAGCAAAATGAAAACTATCAAATTAACCAGGTAATTCCAAAGACATCAAAAGTCTACATCCTTTACCGAGAGTTGTACTGTCATGAAAAAAGTGGCATGAAGTGCAAAAAATCGAATAAAATACACTTGTATACATTCAGGCTCTTAAGATGATCTCGAGCCAGGTCCTCTCCTACAGTGGGCCTAGAGTCTTCATTCTCACAGTCCCTGTGTCTGTCTTCCAAGACTTGGGTGGTGTGGTCAGAGCATTTGCCAGTGAAGACTGAGGCAAAGAAGTCATTAAGAACCTCAGCCTTCTCCAAACCCAGGCTTCAGCCAGTTCTCCCTATAGCATCTGAAGGGGGCCCATGTTGTCCCTAGCCTTTTATTTCCAATGTGCCTATAGAATCCCTTCCTGTTGTCCTTAACATCCCTAGCCAAGTTTAATTCTAACTTGGTCTTAGCCTTCCTAACCTGGTTCCTAGCTTCCAGCACAACATCCCTGTATTCTTGCCAGGCCACCTGTCCTTGCTTCCACCTATTATAGGACTCTTTTTTCCTTTTAATTTTCCTCAGCAGCTCCTTATCCATACAGGTGTGTCTCCTGGCCCTCCTGCCACACTTCTTTCAAGTAGGGATGTATTGCTCCTGAGGATGCTGCAGGTGATTCTTGAGTATCAAGCAACAGTCCTAGGACCCCCTGCCCTCTACGGCTATGTCCCTTGGAACCCTACTGAGCAGATTCCTGAAGAGACCGAAGTTCGCTCTCTTGAAGTCCAGGGCAGAGAGCTTGCTGCATGCTCTTCTCACTGTCCTTAGGATCTCGAATTCGACCATCTCATGATCACTGCAGTCAAGGGTGCCCTGGAGTGTCACATTTCCAACCAGCCCTTCCCTCCTGGTGAGCACGAGGTCAAGTACAATTCCTCTCCTTGTCAGCTCCTCTATTACTTGCAGAAGGAAGTTGTCTTCCACACAGTCGAGGAACTTCCTGGATTGCTTGTGCCGGGCCGTACCATCTCTCCAACAGATATCAGGGTGGTTGAAGTCCCCCATGAGAACAAGGGCCTGTGAGTGTTAGGCTGCTCCTTTCAGTCTATAGAGCTCTTCATCCACAGAGTCCTCTTGGTCAGGAGGTCGGTAACAGATCCCCACAATCGCATCTCCTATCTCTGTTCTGCCTTCAACCCTGGCCCACAAAGCCTCTGTTGACTGCTCACCTATCCTCAGACAGAGTTCTATACTCTCCAGTCTATCCCTAACATAAATAGCAACTCCCCCTCCCCACCTACAAGGCCTGTCTTTCTGAAAGAGCCTGTAACCTTCCATTCCAGCATACCAGTCATACGAGCCATCCCACCATGTTTCTGTGATGTCTATGATATCATACCCCAGTAAACATGCACACATCTCTAATTCCTCTTGTTTGTTCCCCATGCTATGGACATTTGTATAGAGTCATCTGAGAGAAGCTGCAATTGAAGCTGGCTCATTGGCTGGAGTAGCTGAAATATCTCTACATTGCTCAGAATGCTTACTGTAGGTGCTGGCAAGTGACTGGGTGTGCTGGGATGGAACGATGCCCCTCTCCCCCAACACATCTAGTTTAAAGCATCCTTGCCCAGTCTGGCAAGCCTCCTACCAAATCTACTCTTCCCTTTCTTTGACCAGCTCCACCAGCCCCCAGTAGACCTGGCCTACTAAATTGAGTTCCGTATTCAAGGTACCCAAACCCCTGTCTCTAACACCCCCCTTCTAACCATTTTTTAATCTGGCCAATCCTCTTAGCCTTTTTAAGGTCCTGCCCTGTATCCTAGAGAATTGAGAAGGCAATCTGAGCTCCAGAGCACCTGACCACCTCTCCCAGACCTCTAGTCCTCCTTTATGTTCTCCAGGCCACTGTTATCTACACCAATTGCACCCACATGGATCCCTATTACCCTAGAAGTGGGTAATAGTCAGATATACCTTTTGCAAATATGTATGAAGCATATAGATTCACATTTTATATTACATATTGCTAGGTACTATCAGTAATATTTGGGTTTTTTTTTCTGTTATTCTTTATTTTGCATTCACAGTTAAGAAGTTGAATGCACTTTAGAGGTAACCTTCAAAATTGAGCAGAATTGCTTGCCAAGATCCCAAAGGTCTAGTCTCAAAGCAGATAAAAGCATTAAAGGGAAAGAAATATTATTTTTAAAGCATATCCTTACTCTTGGGAGCATTGGTTTCTTTTGTTTTTTGTTTTTTTTTTTTTTTTCACAGACCTCTCACTTCTTACTGTGATGGCAAATAAGAAAAGTACCTAAGTTCATTGTATTGAACAGATTTTTACTCTATCTAAGACTTGAGGCCCGTTTTCACCTCCCTCTTCTGTGTCTTTATCACAGGAGTATCTTTTACAGATGAATGGCTCTGGAATATAGCTCTAGGTCATATAAAATAAGTAGGTAGAGAGGCATAGCTTAATGTAATTTATCATAAAGTTTTGCTTCTAAAGCTAGATATACAGTTGTTGAACAAAAGGCGTTTTACTGTGAAATGGGCTGTAAAGTCATTGAACTACTGTTTGCCAGATAAGAAATTAAAATGTATTGCTTTCTTCTTTCTCTGCAATAGCCAACAGCTATGTACTCTGCAAATCCAGAATCTGCAAAAAAATTAATTTCTGACACATATCCGAGATATATTTCAATTTCAGATGTGAAATGTGAGCGCTGCAAGATATGAAATGTAGCTATATCCAAAAGAAATCTGTTCTACTTTTCAAATTTGGAAGGAAAGAAGCGAGATTCATGGTACTTTACAAACTTGGGAATTTTGTATAAGTAAAGTAGCACCTCTCTCCCTTCTTTCAACATGAATACAAAAAACTGCTGGGTTTCAGGCCATGCGCATAATAAAACTGTTCACTGGCCATATACAGACATTTACCTCTAAACCTCAGTGGAGTAGGTGACTGGCTTAATTTCCCTGTCATCAGTTTCCACCAACACCTGTGAAGAACCTTCTCATCATTATGCTGACACAAGGGACTGTGCAAACCTCTTTCTGATCTACCTTGGCAAAAGTAGCCCAGCTGTTGCTTTGGATGTAGCCTAGCTGACCTTGACTATGTGTAGCAGTTCATACAATCCACTCCAGTTGGCTAAATGGTGGGGACATATCAGAATCTAAATAAACAGCAGTTATTGCCATATACAAAACTCAGCAGTAATTATTTACTGTTACACTCCCAGGCCTGTGTTATAATCTTTAAAAATGACCCGCTCACAAGTCTGTGTTTGCCTACTTCAACAATAGTAGCTTATACACACTTTCTAGAAAATTTCTCCTGCACAGGTTTGCTAGCCTTTTTTAACTGAAACTGTGAAACAAAAAACACTTTGGAATTAATTGTTCATAATTCAACAAAAAAATTGAATTAATTTCTAAATTCATATGCAAAACCAAGACAACTCCTCATTCATTTCTAATGTTGAAACAAAACATTTTATACTTTAGAATACATATGAACTTATGCATTTCCATAAAGAAATGGTACACCTCACCTTTTAGATTTTTTCACAAATATTTCAAAGTAGGTTAGAATTTCTACTCTTCATATTGCTCTGTTTAGAGGGATTTTACCGTAAACCATGACAATCTCTGAACACAGCAAAATATTGTCTGAAATTATGCAGTTGGATAATTTCTGTTTAACTATACTCTTCTGACTGACGACAAGTGACACAAGATATATTAACTGCTGATGAAGACAAAAGCTAACGTGATCCTTCTGGCATTAGTCAGAGAAAAAACTACCACAGAGAACTCCTCTGAACTAGCACTTGGCATATCAGAATAGGAATTGGTTAGTTCAGATGTGGCTGACCACTGATCATTAGAGTCTACCATATCTGACTTCTCAACATGGCAGTAAATATTCTTTTTCTCAAGTTCAGTGAAAGTATGCATTTGAAATTACACCTAATACTAGGAGTTTCTTACCACTATCCATTTACAGCACACCAACTTTGGAAAAAGTTCTGTTCTCAGACTAAGTGTAGTAACATTTTTCTCTGCATGGGAGGAGCAAAATGCATGAAAATTAGTGGGTGGAAAAAAAGCCCCCCAAAAAACCCAAAATCAACAAAACAAAACAAAAAACCAAACCAAACTAATCCACTGAACAAATAAACAACAAAAAACCTCAAAAAAACCTAACCAAACAAAAAAAAAATCAAATGGAATTTTTCCTCATATAAGCGGAAAAAATGCTAAATTTTCTGTAAGCAGAGGCAATGAAATATAAGAATAGCTGTACTATATATGAATTTCCAAAGCCGCAGAATTGTCTTCAGATGAAGTTAGTTATTATGCCTGATTGTGTGATTACATGTCCATTAAGTGTATGTTTCCATATACACATGTCTGAGTGTGATTATATGTGCAAAGTATGCTGCGCCTGCATGAAGCTGCTGGTGAGCAGCATTTTTGGAGCTGTGGCTGGGGTACAGACATCTGATCAACTTGACTGCACAAATAGAAACAGCAAGTTGCAGAGCATGCTTTTCTACTGCAGGGCCAAACAATTTTCCTGAAACACTGTAAGTCATTGATAGCTTCCCCCTCCCCCCCCCCCTTCTTTTTCATAGCATCAATGGGAGAATTTATTGTTTCTGACAGTGAGGGATTCAGAGTGCTGGCTTGGCCTGGCTGCAGCAGAGGGAGGCATTGTGTGAGCCTCAGGCAGTCAGTCCTGCCAAAACAGCTTGGATCTGATCTGGCATATGCATCTGATGCCAGCCCTGGACATCCCCTCTGCCCAATGCATGTCACCCTGGCATGCCTGTGCCAGCAGGTTGTTGCTAGTGGTGCAGAGCTAGCCTCTTTCCAGAGAGTTGTGTCAACTGCCCTTGTCACCATCTCATGACTGCATGCACACAGCAGGGATATGAGCATGAGCAGGCTTTTCTGAGCCCAGTGGCACTGCACCCACTACGGCTGTAGATGCTGCACCTCCTGCTCATCAGGATTTTCAGAGGGCGGGTTATACACTATTTGGGCAGAATCATATGGAGGGGGTAAACTCTTTAGCAGATCCCATGCCTTAGGCTCCTCAACATTTCCCTGAATTTTCTTTTTCGTTGTTTTTAAGGGAAACAATTCAACTGCAGGTAGGGGTAGAATTTCTCCCTCCTGTTTCACTGTTGATCCCAACCCAAATCTCCCAGGAGACCTCTTACAATTCTCACACTCAGCATGCCCAGGTTGCTGCATAATCAGGCTCTTGTGAGAAAGGATCCTTAACATAGAATTATAGAATCATGGAATAGTTACAATTGGAACAGACCTTAAGATCATCTAGTTCCAACCCCCCTTGCCATGGGTAGGGACCCCACACCCTAAACCATGTTTCCTAAGACTCTCTCCAACCTGGTCTTGAACACTGTAAGGAATGGAGCATTCGCAACTTCTTTGGGCAATCTCTTCCAGTGCCTCACCACCCTCACAGTAAAAAACTTCTTCCTTATATCTAAACTAAACTTCCCTGTTTAAGTTTAAACCTGTTACTCTTTGACATTTATGTAAAGATTTAAAGCCTGACAAACTTACTCTTCCTCAGCCCCATTCTTTAGCCAAAAAATGGACAGTGGCTGAATACTTTCCTTCCTTCATGTAAAATAACAGCACTGTATCATCTTTTTCTACCTTCTCCCTTCGTATAAGACATGTTTTTCCAATTTCTCAACATCCTCTTTAAGGAATTTTCTGAAGCAATGTTATTCCCAGTATGATTACTCTCATCTCTTCTCTTTTCTCTAGGCTTATTTTTCTTATTACTCATTCTGTTTCCCAAGATTTCCTTTCAACAAGTCCTTACACTTTGTCCTTCTCCAGCCATACCCCTCACAGAAAAACAGAAACGAGAATCCGGGATCCACACTCACTTTGTACTTATTTGTATGTCTGAGATACACACACTCAAGTCTCTCAGAAAGTCCCAACCACCAAGATATTACCTCACGTCCTATTTTATTACTTTGGTCAGTGCACGGAGCTGCCTGTTTGCTGAGTGGTGCCTATTTTTTTCCTCTCTCTTTTTCCTCCTCTGTTTCACTGGGTCTACCTTATAAAAATGGTCTCAGGATTTTAGTCAGTAGCTGCAGAAGCCCCATCAACTCCACACAAGGCCCTTGAAATCAATGGGACTCATCTTCTTGTCCTTCAGTGGTGGAGGCCCCCTCAAGAATTACATGATCCCTAAGAAGTTCCCAAATTGTGAACATTGCTCTCTAGATAAAAACATAAGCTCAGGGCAGACTGAACAGCAAAGCAAATATTTATTAATGTTTTTGCAAAAATGTGTGTCCTAGCAAGTAAGCATACACAACAAAAGCAGAACTATGATTTCTATTTTCTATCCCGCCCAGAAGTTTCCCCACTGGTTGGGTTATCAAAGGTTTACAGCCTTTCTGACGTGTATAATCAACATGGTAACTGTCCCACCTCTATTTACATCTCCCCTTACTCGATTTCATACTCCTCTTCCTCTTATTTATTCATCTCCTTTTATGGTTCCATTTCATAACTCTCTGGCAAACATGTGGTACCCCAACTTACTCTTTAATAAGCCTGCACATGCTCAGTTTCACAAGTTGCACAAAGATAGCATTCTTTTTAACCATGGAGGGAATCTTTTGTCCAGAGATGATACTGTCTTTAGCCACAAAATGTGTCTTTCTAAGTTATGGTATCTCAAACCATTTGATTCATTCCCTTAGTAACTTAGCCCTAGCTCCAGTATTGAAAAATCTTAATATTGGCAAAGCCTTAATGTTGATCTGAAAGCTGTAATATTGTAAAACCCTGCTATTACAAAGCTCCACCCCCAATTATGCAAAACCAACACTGTTTCTCTCACACTGTGGGTGGGAAAGTAGCTGGTTGGTTTCACTTTTTCTTTCCTGTCCAGGAAGGACTGAGTTTGGTTAAGGAACATCCATTCTAAGGTAGCCTTGAAGAGAGGCACAAGCAAGATCTGCACATTGTGTGATGTCCTCACTGTTCTCCTTGTGGGTGGTAGGAAGGAGTCAAGGAATGACCACACTGGTGTTTCCCTACCCTGCACTGCTTAGGTTCAGGCCACAGCTGCAGTGAAAAAGGCTGTTAGAGCTCACTCTAGTTACCTACCACTGCTATTTATTTTCATGCTAATGTAGTAATTATCTGCTCTGGTATAATACAGCATACAATAAACTCTTTTTACAAAAGCTGCATGCTGTATTAGCTGATTTACTGAAAGACTTATTCCATGTAAAGCAAGGGTGTGAAATCTGATAATTTTGAAGTTAAGGAATTCTGAAACAGTAGGTGTTCTGTTTTCATAAAATTAGATTATTTTGGTTTGTCTGCATATTTTGAATATTAACTATTTTCTACAGTCCTGTTTGGCTCAGTTTAAAATTACTTAGGAGTTCCTAAATGAAGACATTCATGGTGAATGTGATAACATGTGCAATATATGTTAATCTAAAAGCATTATATTGTTTCAGCAAAGGAAGATCTAGTATTTAAAATCTGGCCCTAGTGGTGAGTATTTTTCAACAACAGTAAGAAAAAATATATATTTTGCTTGACCTGATACAGAAATTCCTCCTTAGGTAGGTATCTCAGTTTTATTTCTTCCTTGCCTGGAAACAGTTCATGAATTGTCTGTTATCTGTAAAATTAAGGGACATTCTTCAACAGCTTCTGGTGATGAAAGGAAGCAATTTGTTGTAACAAAAAGAGAGAGAACATCCTAAAGACCAAGCTAGATATGCATTGCTCACTATAATTTGAAAACATAAATTCGTAGCACAGCCTAGAAGTTAGTGATATGAAGAAATGTGAGGAAGAATGAACTGCAGGCCAAAGTGAAAACTGATTATGCAGCAATAAATTGAGCAGCAGAGTTTGCCTGAAAAGTTTAAATTAACCAACATTGCAGACAATGAGTCAAATGACCAAGAGTTTACCAGTTTGAATTATAGGTGTGTCCTGGGTTCGGCAGTAGCAGTCGTTTTTCTCCTTCTTGGTAGCCGGTGTGGAGCTGTGTTTTTTTTTTTCTTTGGACTTTTGGCTTGTGAGCAGTGTTGATAACACCAATGTTTTAGTTACTGCTTAGTACATTT
>JANRGW010043083.1:0-13130 GCA_024733675.1 Psilopsiagon aymara | reverse complement strand
GCTCAGAAAGTCCTTGGCCAGACCAAACATCACTAAGCCATAACTAAAAACATTGGTGTTATCAGGGCTGTTCTCAGACCACAAGTCAAAAACACAGCACTGCACCAACTACTAAGAAGGGGAAAAATGACTGCTACTGCTGAACCCATGACAAGTATGAAAATAAATGCCTAAAAGTGATAGCAGCGGGAGTTTATTAAAAAAAAAGAAAAAAGCATGATAATTGTGCATACATTAGGAAGCTCCCATAGAGTTCTAGCTTATATGTCATTTATAGACAGTGTGCCTGATAAGTTGAGCAATATATAGGAAGACAGAGGATTCAGAGAGGAAATGCACCTTTTATAAGTCAAGAATACAGAAGTGAAGATAAACATGAAATACATCATTCTGGGATATTTGTTAAAGTTTGGCCTGCACATTACAAATGCATTATTTAGCACTATTCAATAATGACCATAGTGAGAATTACAATGAAAGACAGGACTGGGTGCATGGCTTTAAAAATGTTTCATTTCCTAACTGCATTTCCCTTTTTCGAACTTTCTAAACTAATTACTTCCCAATTTATACAATATGGAATCAGGGTAATAGCCAAGCAGAACTGGAGAATCCTTCATTACATGTCATGCTTCAACTTTGTATGTTTATCACTTGGTCATTTTTCCCTAATAAGAATGCTTACTTTGATTCTTTGAAATGACATATTTGAGTCCATCAGTCACCAGAAGGTGGACAGCTTTTACAAGCTTGTGATGGATTTTTTCAAACTGAAGAGATTGGTCATCTGTTACTTTTCTCTGAAAGTGCACTTTTGCAAGCTAAGAAATTAGCTGATAAAATGTTTTTCAGTGGCTTTGTATACTGAAAGCCACTGACTTTAGAAGGCTTAAATATTCATTAAACATTTCATGAAAAGCCTCTTTCTCCATAAGCATTCAATTTTGCAACTGTTCTGTATTCATCTTCCTTGGTTTACTTGATTTTCTTTCTTTTCTTTTTACGAACACAGAAGCATTTCCCTTATTTTCAAGAGTTGGTCACAAAATTCATATTATGTATATTTAGGACTCTTGCCCTCACAAGCAAGCTGATGTACCCCAGTGATAATGTAGCCCTAAAAATTTTCAGTGTTCATTGCATGTTCCTTTGAGGCCTTGTCTTGACTGTGAAAAAATCTCTAACACGTGAAATAAAACTGAGTGAACAAAGCAATCCCAGTTCTAATAGATAGGCAATAAAGTTTTCCACTGTGGAAACTCCAAGGTTTTGGTCACTACAGGCTTTTGCCATACATTATGTTTAATGCTATGACATTTTTTATGCTCTGTGGATTTACTTTTGAAATCCTTATTCCCTGTTTCCTTTGCTTCTTCCCCTGGTAAAATGTTAACCATTTAGCAATACAGTATCTTACAGGTAATTTGAATTATGGAGAGTTTTGAATGGGGGAAAGGTTTGGGTATAAATCCTGATGATGTTCATGTAATCATGATTTTGCAACTGCAGTGACTTGCAGTGGAAAAGACTTTTTATATAGCAAGCGCAGCTAAATTGTTCAGCAGTTGAGGTTGGTAGTTGTGTTTATTCTTGTATCAAGGGCTCTCCAAGATTAGTAAATAGCAAGAATAATCTCAGATTACTCCACATGGTGCTGCTGAGTATTCAGATATCTTAGGACCCATTTTCCTTTACCACTAGAACTGCTTCCTTGATATACATTGTTGCAAAACACTGTTCCTTTGAGTAAAGAAAGATAATATATCTTGAGGGAGAGTCTGGATATATAATTTACACCTGTAGACAAAAATAAGTAATGAAGTACTGTGTTCACAATTTCCAAGAAACATTGAATCACCTCCTTTAGAAGCCAGAAGGATTCTTGGCCAACGTGTTCTCGCATGTTGAACATCTTCACATAGACTTGAGCAGATTAACAGAAATGCTTTAGGAAGGTGTTTAGGGTAGATACTGCACTGGAGACTAACAGCTTTTTTGAGGCAGAAAATCCTACATTTTATCTCTTTATTTTCAATGCCAGACACTCCATTAGGTAATCTATTCTAGGTTGTTTTGTAGAAATATAGTTTAACAGACAGAGGAAGTGTATTTGTGTCAACGACAAGACAATAGCGTCAAACAGATAATAATTCTTATTTCAAATGCTTGTATCTCTTTAATTTTCAAATATTGCATAGTAATTATTTATAATTGGCTTCCAGCTAAAAATGACAAAGTGAAAAATGGAAACAAGAAATATTGAATAGGGACAATATTTTCTTCTCTGCATTTGCAACTTAAACGACAACTGCATAAAACAAGCAGAGACCCATGCAGGAATAATTGCAATTGAAGATGTCAGACTGTGGGATTATTATTTTTCATTATTATTATTATTATTATTTTATTTCTATTTTTTTCTTACAACAACAGTCAAATCTGGTTTGTTGGTAATACTTCTGGTTATACTTAATATCATAGTTCCAGATGCAGAAAGAGCTAATTAGTTGTGACCTTGAGGCCTTTCTGTGCAAACTTCAAGTAAGACTCGGATAAGCAAATGGTTATGATGGAACAGACAGACTGCTTTCAGAAAAGGAGCAACAGACTGTGTGCTTGGGCCTGCTACAAGAGGAGAAAAGGAGAGAAGTGAAGAGAGGTGAGATGGCTGACATCTCTACAGGCTTTATGCCTTGAAACAATGCCATTTTAACCAAAGAAGAGGCATATATCGGTTCTGGGGACAGGTCGGGACAAGCTGTGGGCATTCAGAGTTCCTCTGTTCAAAACCATGAGAGAGGTTCATAACTTTAACTTAAAACCTCTTGGTTCCTATAATAGGCATTTATCTCACTTCTTTATCGAGATAACAACTACTAAAGCCCACATATATTTGCTATACTACACTAATATTAGCATGTAATATATGTTATATATGTATATATATCATACATATCTTATATAGCATATATAACATATATAACACATATAGCACATATAACATATAATATGTAATAAACAATATATAATACCTCTTTAATTCATAATATATGTGAGCTAAACTTAATAAACTTTTTTATGTATTTATGCACACTATGCTAATTTATAATGTAATAGGTAGTTATTTTACTAGATATAACAGACGTAGAGGATTATTGTTTCGCTGACTCACTTCACTTAAACCAACACTTGTGTTGTTAAATAGAACTTGAAAAAATTTTGCTATCTTGAAAGTGGTTTTTTTCAATCAGAAACAGTGTAATTCTTTTTTTTCATCTGCTGTAAATTGCACGGAATTTTATTTAGAAAAGGAGACAGTTCTGGTCCTGGAAACCTGACAGCAGCATTGCCATCTGTGAAGCTGGACACCTGCTTCAGAGAATCTGAGACTAATAAGAACAGAAGGCAGTAGGTTTTAATCTATATTTCACGAGGGCATAGTTTTTAAGACTACAAGGTGCTCTTTACTGATCCTGTATCACTAAAAATGCAACTAATAAAAATATACAGTGTTTCATCAAAGTTTCTGTGAAACTGACAGCTTCTTCTGCTGTGTTAAACTCACAGTTTGCAGTTCAGTTTGGCCCACCATTTACAGTTAAGTGAATGTGAAATTAAGAAGTCAGTGGGAATCTCATACAAGACCTAGAACTTGTGCTGTTTATTTTAATACTGATAAGTTTAGGTTCCCTGCGTGGAAGGCAGTACATTAAGTCTTAATGACTGCCAAATTCTGAATAACAAATTCTGAATTCCTTCAATGATTTTTATAGTTAAAAGTGTTTTTGGAATAAACCTACTCTGCTTCGTTTATCAGCCACTTGATGCCATGTGTTCCATACAGTAGCTTGTATCAGGGTCAATTTACACACTTTATTACCAAAAATTTCTAAATTTTGTTTTCCCTTTGAAAATGTAAGTAGTAATTTTGCAAGTTTTGTTGTTCATCTGCTGGATTCTGGACTCCTGTAAAAGCCTGTTTTTCTATCTCCAAATGCTCAGGTCCTATCATCATAAGGTAGTACTTGTCCACAATACGATCCTGATTTACCTCTCAATGGTTTAATGGGAAAAGAATGGAAAAGGAACTGTTCTCAGGAGGGTTTAAACTGTTATTGAACTGAAGTCTCTCAAAGTTTATTTATGTAAGTTAAAAGGCAGACCACACTTTCTTCATATTTTTGTATTCTTACTCTCTGAAAGACATCACACAGTCAGATTTTTGAATATTCCCATTGAAAAGATATATTGTTTTTCCCTGTCCACCACATTTTTTTTTTTTTTTTTGTGCAAGTTAATGCATTTTTAATGAAAAGTAACAGATGTAAAGTAAGTAGACTTTCACTTAATAGAATCATAGAATCATAGACTAGTGAGGGTTGGAAAGGACCTTAAGAATATCTAGATCCAACCCCACTACCATGGGCAGGGACACCTTCCACTAAACCATGCCACCCAAGGCTCTGTCCAACCTGGCCTTGAACACCGCCAGTGATGGAGCATTCACAACTTCCCTTCCAGAGATCTTGTTGTTTAGTTTTAATGAAGAATCACAGAATCACAGAATCATTAGGGTTAGAAGGGATCTTCGGAGATCTTTTAGTCCAACTCCGCTGCCAAACAGGACCAAGTAGATCCTGTTACACAGGAATGTGTCCAGGCAGGTTTCAAATGTCTCCAGAGAGGGAGACCCACAACCACCCTGGGCAGCCTATTCCAGTGCTCTGCCACCCTCAGTGTTAAGAAGTTCTTCCTCATGTTGAAGTGAGACTTCTTGTGTTTTAGTTTATGGCCATTGCTCCTCATTCTGTCACTGTGCACCACTGAAAAGTCTGGCATCATCTTCCTGGCACTCACCTTTGAGATATTGATATGCAGTAACAAGATCCCCTCTCAACCTTCTCTTCTCTAGACTAATCAATCCCAGTTCCCACAATCTCTCCTCATAAGAGAGATGCTGCTGACCCATGACCATCCCTGTGGCCCTCCACTGGACCTTCTCCAGTAGCTTCTTATCTTGTACTGAGGAGCCCAGAACTGGACCCACTAAGCCAGATATTGCCTCACTAGGGCCGAGTAGAGGGGGAGGATCACCTTGACCTGCTGGCCATAGTTCTCTTGATGAGCCCCAAGACACAACTGGTCCTTCTCCCTTCAAGAGCATGCTGCTAGCTCATAGTCAGCTTATCATCTACCAACACTGCCAGGTCCTTTTCAGCTGAACTGCCCTCTACTAGGTCAGGTCTTAACCTGTACTGGTTCTTGGGGCTCTTACTCCCCACATGTGATTCCTACACTTGCCCTTGTTGAACCTTGTTAGGTTTCTAATAGGTTGGTTAACTTTTAGCTGTAGTTTCTCCCAACATCTGAAATGCAAATTGTCTTGCATTTAACTGTGAGTTTTCTAAATAATCTTATCTTTTTTTTTTTTTTTTGAGATGACTGCTCTCTTCAATCAATTTCAGACCTTTCACAGAGGATGTACAAAGCAACTAAATCAACTTTTCAACTGCCTAAAACTTTCTTTACAAAAACAACAGAAGAGATACTGCGTAATTATTACAGTGATGTGGGAAAACCCTCAAAGCTATGAAGTCAGTTCACTGGTATATATATAGCTGCTGTACTATGCAAAGAGCCTGAAAAAACAAACAGTTTGTGAATTGTCGCACACAGTTAGGTTGATGCCACTCATCAAAGCACAAAAAGAGAGGAACATAGAAATCTAAAGGCATAGAACACCTCTTCAGAATGAGTTTTGTGTGTGCATGAATATATATGAATAAGTAGCAAAGAGAATACATAATCTGTGTTTATTCATAATTTGACCATTCTGATTTGAAGGTAAAACCAGTCACATATAAATGATCTATCCTTAGAATAGTCATGTGATTACAAAATAATTGCTTCTTATGTTGATTTTCAACAGTGACCTCAAATCAGTGTATTGATCAGAGAGACTGAACAAAGTGTGAATTTTTCGTTGCCATGTTTGTAAGAAAACTGATAGTGAGCCATGAAGTTTAACCAAGCCAAATACAAGGTCTTATCCCTGGGCTGGGAGGATCCCAGGCACAGGTTGATGATTTGGAGCAGCCCTGTGGAGAAAGACTTGGGAGTGTCGGTCGATGTTGGTCGATGCGAAAATGAACATGAGCTGGCAGTGTGCGTTTGCAGCCCAGAAAGACGACTGTACCCTACATCAAAAGGAGCATGATCAGCACGTTGAAGGAGGTGATCCAGCCCCTCCACTCTGCTCTCGTGAGACCTCACTTGAAGTATTGTGTGCAGTTCTGGTGTCCTCAACATAAAAAGGACATGGAACTGTTGGTACAAGTCCAGAGGAGGGCCGCGAGGATGATCAGGTGTCTGAAGCACCTCCCATATGAAGATAGGATGGGAAAGCTGGGGCTGTTCAGCCTGGAGAAGAGAAGGCTGCGTGGAGAACTCAGAGCAGCCTTCCAATATCTGAAGGGGGCCTATAAGGATGCTGGAGAGGACTCTTTATTAGGGACTGTAGTGATAAGACAAGGTGTAGTGGGTGCAGACTTAAGAAGGGGAAGCTCAGGTTAAACATAAGGAAGAAATTCTTTACTGTAAGGGTGGTGAAGCACTGGAATGGGTTGCCTGAAGAAGTTGTGAACACTCCATCTCTGGCAGTGTTCAAGGTCAGGTTGGACAGAGTCTTGGGTGGCATGGTGTAGTGTAAGGTGTCCCTGCCCATGACAGGGGGGTTGGAACTTGATGTTCTTAAGGTGCTTTCCAACCCTAACTATTTTATGGTTCTCTGATTTCATGATTTCAGCAGAGTAGCAGTGAGTTAAGTGTTTATGTCTGGAACAGCAAAATTTGGCTGTTCAGAAACAAGGCTGTCAAGAACAATGTTTGTGTCTTTGGTAGATACACAGCATTCAAAAAAGGAGTGTCAGAGGCAGCACTTGTTGAAAAGGAAATGCCTCTGTCCTTACAGCAGCCTGAGCCCAGCAAATCCATGGCATGTGTGTTCTTGAATCTCAAATAGAAGAATTTGTGTCAAATATCAAAGATAAGAAAGCAAGATGACTTAAGCAATATACTTGCCTTGCTTAAAATCTAATGCTTTCAGAATGAAATCAACAATATTCATTTTTAAAATAGGAGAAGACATATAGAAGTATGCGTCTGGAATGGCCCAAAATTCCCATCCAGAGAGTGCCTGCAGCAAGGAGTTGAATAGGTAAGAGTGAAAGTGGCTGTTCTCAGCACCTCATTCCATGCTGGACCACTGTCTTCAGCCAGTCCACCTTCTTGCCCTTGCAGATGGCTGCTTCGGCACTCGAGGACTACCTAGGGAATTAACAGTTCTAGTGCTCTCCGCATGCACAGAGGCAGAGCCCTGATATCCCACTACACTACTGAAGAATAAACTTAAATTTCATATTTTTAGCTTAAGTTCCATAGCTTTTAGCAGAGGTCATAGAGCTAGATTTAAACTTTCTAAGCAAGTCTTTCCTTATTAAAAGAGGATTTGAGGAAGCAGCTGAGAATGCCCTCAGGAAATAGTCAATAATCTACCTATTTTTGCACAATATTTTTTATACAATAAAAATGAAACAGTACCTGAGAATACAACCTCCAGTGGCTACCAATAAACACCTATCCATCAAGATAATGAAATAAACTACTGCTATTTTTTCATTAATTCTGAAATGTGGTTAAGAACACTTCAGCCTACATTTATGTGAGTATGTATAAATATATGCATACACTGGCAAAATGTACTTTCCATTCTCGTTCCTCCCTAGTTTATGTATTAAACAAAATAGGACATGAAAGAAAGGACACAAACAAAGGAAAAATTTAATATAAATTAGTTTTCTAATAGAAATATTTGCAAACTAACTTTACGAAGTAATCCTTTCTGGGATATTTTATGCAAAATTCATTTGTGCTTTAGTTGTACAAACAATTTATCAACTTGCATTAAAACAGTTTTATACTCTTAGAAGACAGAGGACTTTGTATATACTCAGTATTAAGCAAAATCATAAATGAAGTAGTGAAGCTCAGCAAAATATTTGTCTTCATCAAATAAAACAGTGCTCAGAATACAGCCCATCTGAAAAAGCATTTCAATATAATGCGTATAGCTAATATTGCAGAATTAAAGTAATAAAAAGTTTCATTGAATTTCATGCACTTGATTAAATCAATATTTTCCTAAAGGACACCTTGACAAAAATTTAGACAGAATATCTGTACTTAAAAAACAGAGGGCAGAAATTAAGCAGGTGTGTTTTAAGTAACCATGGAAAGGCAGATAGAAGGAGAGATAATGAAAACATCAAGAAACTGAAATTTTTTTTTTTTTTTTTTACTAAAATAGCCTCTCAGAAAAATATTTTTTTTTTAATTCTTTTTTTTTATTATTATTTCTTTCTCTGCAGTTTCTGGGAGTGAATTCTGGGCTTGAATAACAGCACCATCATCTCTTCTGACGTACATCATCATTTTTTTAGCAAGCCAAAGACCTTGGATATATTCATAGCCAAGGGGTCATGTGTGATTGTAGTGGTATTTGTAGTTCAACCCTATCTGGGAACTGAATATCACACCACTGGCTCCCTCCCTCCTCCCACACCCACAGTAGGATGGAGGAGAGAATCAGAAGGGTAAAAGTAAGAATTGTTACGCAATTCATAGTTTAAGATAAAGACAGCTTAATAGGTAAAGAAAAAGCTGTGTATGCAAGCAGAGCAAAACAAGGAATTAATTCAGCATTTTCCATTGGCAGGCAGTTGTTCAGCCTTCTTCCGGAAAGCAGGGCTCCTTCAGGAGTAACAGTGACTTGGGGAGACAAACACCATAAGTCACAAAGTATCTCCCTTCCTCCTTCTCCCCCAGTTCCATGTGCTGAGCATGATATCATATGGCCTGGAATATCCCTTTAGTCTGTTGTGGTCAGCTGTCCCAGCTCTGTCCCCTCCCAGTTTCTTGTACACCCCAAGCCTGCTTGCTGGTTGGGGGATGTGAGAAGCAGAAGAGGTTCTGATTCTGTGTAAGCACTGCTCAGCAGTAAATAAAACATCCGTGTATTATCACCACTGTTTCCAGCACAAATACAAATCAAAGGTAATGCTAGCTACTACAAAGAAAGTCAATACTATCCAAGCCAAAACCAGCAGAGCGCAGGGGGGTTGAAACTAGGTGATCTTAAGGTCCTTTCCAGCCCTAGCTATTCCATGATTCTATAAATTCAGGAGCTCATCAGCAGGATGCCACTTCTGAAGGAAATTTAGTATTGATATTTCTGCTATTTTTTTATGTATATATAGTAGAAAAGGTACTTTTTTTTTTTTTTTTTTTTCCCCTGAAAGGGTAGTTTGCAAATGCTACTGAGGAATTCTAACTTATTCTGTGTCTGCGATGTGATGGGAGAAGAACACTTGTGCACAATGAAGAATATTGATTAAATTTTTCCTCCTGAAATACCAATACTGGAATCCAATCTGAACTCCAAGCCCTAAACTTCATTCTCTCCAGCACCATCTCTGGAAGATAATTGGCTTTATTTGCTGAATTTAATTAGAGGCTGCTTGTAAAACATTGTCACTTCTAACTTCAGCACTTAGTTACTACTTTAGGACAATTAAAAGTTTCAGTAGTACAAGGATCATGATCTTACTATATAAAAATACAAAAGGGAAAAAATTGCTTTTTGTTACCATACCTGTAAATAACGAGTTGGATCCACCACTTCTGAAACATGCTTTGCTCTAGAGCCTTCATTATTTATTGTCAATGTGAGATAGCATCAGAAACCCTACTGATTCCAAAACTGAGAGTCAAGATTGAGTCATTAGTCTGTGTTCTAAGCATAGGACAATCTATACCAGAAAGAACAGACAGCACAAACAGATGAAATATGACTTTGACGTACAGCCCCCAACAAAATGTTAGTTTTAGTAAGAAAGGATGGAATAAGAAGAATGATTCCAGAATAAGGCAATGCCAGGTCGTGTGAATTTTTCATTGTGTGAGAGTTTTTATTGCTTAATAAGATTATTTGTATGAAGGGATTTTTTTGTTTGGCTTTTTCTAAACGGGTTGTCCAGGAGATAAATTTAATTTATACATCTTCTTCAGGTTTAAAAACTTCTATGCACAGAATAGAAATGGATTTGTTTTTCCAAGCAACAATTCTGCAGAGGTTTTTTTTTTTAGTTGTATAATATAAACTTACTGAGATAATGTAACTATGTTTTATTTCTCAGCTGTAATGAAGAGAAGAGGATTTAGAAACCAGTTCTGTTATTTCTTCAATATTTTCAGAATTGCTTTGTCTTCCTCTTCATGTACTCACTGCCTAGTTTCCTCCTGAATAGATTTATTTTAATCTCAGTTTGGACAGCCTTTGTCATAGATAACTTCTGTCTTTAAGAGATAACAAGTTCAGTGGCCTTACTGTTTAAGGTGGAACTTTGACACTTAGGATACAGAATTCTGTGAAAGGTCCATACAGAGATATCCACCATATTAGTGATCCTTAGCCTAGGTATAATTTCTTGGATTTTGATGGATTTCAGCACAGTTAAATAGTATTGCGTAGATTATTTCTGCACTGTAATTGAACGACTGAAGACCCAAACTTGGGCAGTTTCTGCCTTCATGGATGCTGGTAAAGATGGCAAGATATTGTGAGGGTAAATTCTTCTTGACTTCCTAAGTCTTATGTAGGATCCAGGTCTTAAGGAGTTATTTTAGCAATGTGCATTGAGTGTATGTCTCATTAGATTCATCTAAATACGTGAGAAAACAACTGATTTTTGTAACTGCTGCACTCATAGGAGTGATGGTAGCAGCAGAGTTGGATCTGCTGGTGAGGGTGGGTGTAGGCATGATGGTCAGCAAGAAATTATTTAAGAAACTAAACAGAGAAGGGCCATGAGGCTGATCAGGGACTGAAGTACCTCCCATATGAAGAGAGGCTGAAAAAATTGAGGCTGTTCAGCCTGGAGAGAAGGCTGTGTGGAGAGCTCAGAGCAGCATTCCAGTGTCTGAAGAGGTCCTGCAAGGATGCCAGAGAGGAATTCTTCATCAGGGACTGTAGAGATAGGACAAGGGATAATGGGTTTAAACTTAAACAGGGGAAGTTCAGGTTAGAGATAAGGAGGTTCTTTACTGTGAGGGTGGTGAGACACTGGAACAGGCTGACCAGAGAATTGGTAAGTGCTCCATTCCTGGCAGTGTTCAAGGCCAGGCTGGACAGACCCTTGGGTGACATGGTGCAATGTAATGTGTCCCTGCCTGTGGCAGGGGGGTTGGAACAAGATGATCTTAAGGTCCTTTCCAACCCTAACCATTATATGATTCTATGGTTCTATGAATTGCATTCACTGAGCTATGAAATGCTTTGCAACGAAAATTTTCAGAGTTGTGAAAAGTGTTCAGTACCTGAATAAAAGGCAGGAAGAAATACGCCCTTAACTCCCATTTCTGGTTTTGAAAATTGTCCTTCCAGCTACTTTGATGGGACATGACATGGACAGCCTTACACTAAACTGAGCTGAAATACATCTTTCCATAAAGAGTTGAAATGCTAGGTCCACGTCACTTGGGCCAGGAAGCAGTCTAGAGGTATTTGTGCTGCATGATTTCTTTCTCTTGAGATTTCCCTAGAGACATATTCTCTTTGTTTCCTTTCCCAGGTAAGTTCAATGAGAGTCTGCGCTATGTAAGCGGGAAAAGGAAACACCATCTATAAACTGTGGCTCAGAGATGTACCAGGTTTCTCAGCATTGGAGAAGTTTCAAGGGCAAAGGTAGCTATTCACATCCACTAGTTTATTTCTTCATGTAGCCCAAGAATGAAAACCATTGATGCCTTTACTGCCAGTTAACAAAACTGCTACATTTCAAAGAACTTATTTTTTTTTAGACTTTAAGGTAAAACTGGGAAGAAAAAGAAGACTATTCTAATACACCACTAATTTTGAAGAATAGAAAGGAACTTGGAACTACCTAATGAATACACTGTAACATTACTGAGGATACTGGGGAATTAGAGAAAGGATGTGGGGAGTGAGAACAGAGGCTCAAAGAGAAAAACAAATCATTAAATATAAACTACTATGCAAATATTGAAAACATACTACACAAATAAAAATATTTACTTGAATAATTTTTTTACCTTAGCAATTTCTATGCAGAAACCTCAACTGACACTACTGCTTATAGGATGCCATCAAATTAATGCACCAAGTCCTCTTAATGTATTTTTCTTAAGACTTATGGTTTTTTTTGCCTCTTTAAATGACTGAAAATACTATTTTTATTCATCCATGGTGATGGAGAGGGGGAAAATTAATTTATGTCCATTGTACTACTCTGCTTGGTGGAATAAAAGCACGAAGATGAAATTACATTTAGCTGAATAAGAGTTGTGAGGACACTGTCTAATTGAAATAGTACTTTGTGAAGAATAACTGTCATTTAGTGGGTAAAACAGCTATGAAGCCAGAAAAAGCTGGTGTTGAGAGTGATTTGAGTTGTTATAATCAAGAGGAATTTTAAGAACTACAGAACGTTACTCACTCAGTGGATTAAATTTATCATCATATCATCATAGGTTAAATCAAGAGGGTGATCATATAGATTGTCTTGCTAACTAGGCTTTGGGTTGATCTCTACTATGTACTGTTTCTGCTTATTGTTGTATCTGTAGCAAATCTAAAATGTGAATCCATATCTGTATTTTCAGGTGTTGAATTAATATATGATTTTTTTTTCTGCTTTTTCATTCAGTTATTAGTTTTTATAAGAGCAAGATCTGCTTTGGAACTGCAGAAACTTCATTTCCAATTTTTGCAGAGCTGCAACCATTTTTGATACACCTTTTTGATACACCTTTTGATTTTTCTATTTTTCCCTGGGGGTGGTGTAGCTGCTGTGCTTGGGGGTGGAGTAGCTCTGTTGTCCGTTACGGTTGAAGTTTGCGTGGCGGCTGTACTCATCCTTAGGGGTGGTGTAGCTGCTGTGCTTGGAGCTGGAGTAGCTGCATTGTCCGTTACTCCATCCTCAGATCCAGGGACATTTCTTCCTTCTTGAAGGTGCTGGACGGTGTTGAACAGGGCTCTGTAAGCATAGGCCAAG
>JANRGW010043082.1:0-12419 GCA_024733675.1 Psilopsiagon aymara | reverse complement strand
TGGCCAGACCAAAATGTACTAAGCAGTAACTAAAACATTGGTGTTATCAGCACTGTTTTCAGGCCACAAGTCAAAAATACAGTGCTGCACCAACTACTAAGGAGAAAAATGACTGCTACTGCTGAACCCATGACACCAGGCTATGATAGGCTTTCTGGGCTGCAAGAGCACACTGCAAGATCATGTTCATTTTTCCATTGAGTAACACCCTCAAGTCCTTCTCCGCAAGGCCACTCTGAATCTCTTCTCTGCCCAACCTGGAGCTGTGCCTGGGATTGCTCCAACCCGGGTATATGATCTTGCACTTGGCATGGTAAAACTTCATCAGGTTGGCATCCATGTTTTTGACAAAGATGTTGAACAAGACCAGTCCCAACGCTGATCCCTGAGGGACACCACTTGTTACTGGTCTCCAGCTGGACATTGAGCCGTCGACCACAAATCTTTGTGTGCACCCATCAGCCAGTTCTTTATCCATCGAGTGGTCCACCTATCAAATTGATGTCTCTCCAATTTAGAGACAAGGATGATGTGGGTGTAAAGAACCTTGTTTCCGTGCCTTATTCTCCACAGGATGACATACAGGACAGTGTCAAATGCTTTGCATAAGTCCATGCAGATGGTATCAACTGCTCTGCCCCTGTCCATCAGTTCTGTAGCCCCATCATATAAGGCCAACAGAATGGTCTGGTAGGATTTCCCCTTAGTGAAGCCATGCTAGCTGTCACCAAGCACCTTGTTGTTTTTCATGTGCCTCAGCATGTCTTCCAGGAGAATCCACTTCAAGATTTTGCCTGGCACAGAGATGAGACTGACTGGTCTGTAATTCTCCGGCTCATCCATTTTCCCCTTCTTGAAAATAGGGGTTATATTTCCATTTTTCCAGTCATCGGGAACTTCACCTGAGTGCCGTGGTTTTTCAAATATGATGGACAGTGGCTTAGCAACTTCATTTGCAGCTCCTTCAGGACGCGTGGATGAATTTCATCAGGTCCCATGGACTTTTATACATTCAGGTTCTTAAGATGGTCTCAAACCAGTTCCTCTCGTACAACAGGCCCAGGGTCTTCATTCTCACTGTCCCTGCATCTGCCTTCCAAGACTTGGGTGGTGTGGTTAGAGCATTTGTCGGTAAAGGCTGAGGCAAAGAAGTCATTAGGAACCTCAGCCTTCTCCAAATCCAGGGTAGCCAGTTCTCCCGACAGCTTCTGGAGAGGGCCCACATTGTCCCTAGCCTGTCTTTTATTTGCAATATACCTATAGGATCCCTTCCTGTTGTCCTTAACCTCCCCAGCCAAGTTTAATTCTAAGTGTGCCATAGCCTTCCTAACCTGGTCCCTAGCTTCCTGGACAACATCCCTGTATTCTTCCCAGGCCACCGGTCCTTGCTTCCACCTTTTATAAGCCTCTTTTTTTCTTTGAATTTTCCTCAGAAGCTCCTTATCTTAACTTTTACAGCAGTACTCTCCTCCTTCCCTGCCAGCCAGGAAGGTTTTGGTTAAGTTAGTCATTGCCGAGCATAGTCATATGTCTTTGTTCTGGTAGCCATTGATAGCAGCTACCACTATCCCATGAGAATGGTTCATAAAAAAAACAACTTTTAAATGGAAAATGCCAGATAAGTGGGCACAAAACTGCCATTAAAATGTTTTAGTAAAGCAATTGGCAATGACTTGCTCTTGGAATTGTTAAAAAGTGGACAGAAGGTTATTTATTGTCTTTGCAGTGACTCAGCCGGTAACTGAAGTAAACAGGGAAGTTGGGAGGAGCTAGTGGAAAAGGTATTATTTGTTTTGTAAAGTACTATTTCTTGCCCAGTGAGGTTAACTTGAAATCAAATATACTTAGCAAGAAGGAGGATTTTATACTCTGGAAAATGCACCCACTAGGGAACTTAGTTGTATAAAGACAATGACACCTTTTAACACAAGTTTTAAGGCAAAAAAACAAAAGTTCTGAAATGAAATCTCCATCATCACTCCGAAGTTTTTAAGTAAAATTCTAAAAAAGATGGGTTTTAATAATTATTAAGTTAGATGTGACTGATGTATGTAATACACAGTGAGCTGACAAGATGGTTCACCTTCTAAACCAAGAGGAATCAAGTAGCACAAAGAACAAAGAGTTAAAATTAACTCTTATTAGCATTACTATGGCACTGTTTTTGCTTAAAGCACTATAAATACACTAATGAAAATGGTCTTGCAGTAGCAAGGCTTTCTGAAACAGTGAAGGCAGGGAATAATATTTTCAATCATAGAAAATCAGCTTGCCAGATTTGTTCAAACCAAAATTCAGTGAGTTCTTGCACTGCCAGGTGAGCCCATGGTATTGCCAGCACAAGCCCAAAGCCATGCCTGCAGTGCAGTTTGGCCTTCTCCAATGCTGGCGTAAAGAATAAGAAAAAAATATGAAGATCAAAAAACAAGCATTGACTGACTGGCTTTATTTAGTACTTTCTGGCACAGACCCTCAGCAGTATCTTGTATCAGGCTTTACTGTCTGATACAGCACTAACCACCTACAACTTTGGGCTGTGTTTGTGCTCCAAGAGCTTGTCCCCAGAGTACCTCAATTCCTGCAGTGAAGAAAACACCAGCACAGTATTGGTGGTCTCCACAAAAAGCACTAGCCTCCCGGGTCTGGAAAACCCAGAGGGATGTTGGATGTGCCAGAGGAGCCTGGGAAGAGCTGGGCTCATCTCACACCTTCCGAGCCCACCAGTATAGCCCCAGTGAAGACAGCATTTCTGAAATGCTTGTGAATGTTTTAGAGCCTCTGTCATAGAATCACAGAATCAACCAGGCTGAGAATAATCAAGTGCAATGGTTTCCCTGCCACTGCCAAGGCCACCACTAAACCCTATCACTGAGGGCCTCATCCACACGGTTTTTGAACACCTCCAGAGACAGAAGCTTGTCAAGTCACCCTCTTGCATAACCGGTGGACGTGGGATTGCTCTGACCGAAAGGTCAGCGTACCTGAAGAAATGCAAACACTGCATTGTGGGGGTGCTTGCCTGATGCAGCTCGTGACACCGCATCAACAGCAACAGGAGGGCGGGTTTCTTTGCTTAGGGCTTCTCTTCCCTCCAACCCCCTCCCCCCGCAGTGTTCCGCAGGGGAGGGTAAGGGGCCTCTTAGGGGAGGGTGGGCGGACGGCCGACGTGCCTCGGCCACGGCTCCGGGCAGCGTAGGGGATAGGACGGGAACTATGCATGGTCTGCGAGTTGTTAACTTTGTACGAGGCACTGCACTGGCAGCATCGCCGCCCCCTCATCTCCCCTCGCAACCGCAGCTGCCGCCTTCCCGAGGCCCCGGCGAGCCCCGCGGGGTGTCAACGACGCCGCCGAGTCCCTGGGCGCCCCAATCAGATGCAACGGCGACGAAGCGCTTGGGGGCGGTGCCCGAGAGGGCGGCGGCGGCGCGTTCGCTGCGGGAAAGGGCGGGTGGGGGCCAGGATGCCCTACCCCGCCCAGCCCGGCCTCACCTTCCGCAGTTCTTTCTCTATCTCGCCGGCTTTAAGGACGATAGGCCCTCGCACCGCGTACTCCAGCGCCTTCACCAGTGGGTTCATGGACTCCAGCGTCAGTATCTTCTCCCTGCTCGCCTTCTCATTGATCTTCACCGCAGAGGCCTTGGCAGCGCTGCTCCAGCGCACCGTCCCCTCCAGCGCCAGCCGCGGGAGCCGGGGACCCCGCGAGGGCCGGTCAGCTGCCAACGAAGTGGCGCATCGTAGAGCCGTGTGCTTCCCACCGCTCCTCGGGTTCCGGCAGCGTAGGCCTGCCGCCACTTGCTTGGCGGCCAGCACAAACCGGTGCATAGCCCTTCGGGTAGCCCCCCACGCGCGGTTGAGGATGTCGGTGCCCCTGGTGGGTGCGATCTGTAATCGGGGTGGGCAAGGAAAGCGGTCAGAACAACACGAAGAGCCGGCACAAGTCACGCCAACACGCTCGATCTCCCCATGTTCAGATCCCACAAACTTGGTCGCAGTAGAGACAGCCGATCCCGCAGTGCTGCGGTGCCTCCGTGGTAACCGCAGATCCACCTATTGCATCAGCCCAGCGCCCGAGCTACAGCTGCGGCGGGGCCCCGCGTTGCACCGTGGTCCGTGAGCACGCCGAGGCGCAACCTTCCCAACCACGCGCGGCCCGGCGGCCTTTGTAGTCCCGGCGGCCCCGCGCTGCGCCTGCCCACGGCGTCAGGTGATGGGCGGGGAAGGGCTGCGCCCGCAGCCCTCCCGCCGCGTGCCCGCGCTCCCGGCGCTGGAGGAGGCCGGGAGGCGGCAGGCTTGGGGCGTTCTGGATGGGAGTGTATGGCTGCCGCTGTGCCACTGCCACCGCCCCGCTGCCGCCGCCCGCCCGGCACTGCGTTCTGCCTTTCGGTGGGTTCGCTTTGCTGCCCCGCAGTTTGAGATTGCAGCGTTGCCTCAAGGATGCCCCTGTCCGTGGGCTCGAGTTCCCCAGAGGCCGAGGAGGAGCCGCGCGGGGTCGTCTGTAAACGGGAGCGAGCATCCGCGTCCCTCGGCTCTCACCCTGACACGAGGAGCGCATCCTCCCCATCCTCTCCCGCAGAAACAGCCCCCTCCTCTCTCACGGTTACCTCGTCGTTCCCGGATGGTGAAAATCTTTTTACGTCTCCGGTTCAGCCCACCTTTTGTAGCAAATGCTTGGAGATGTGCCATCAAATGAAAGAGCTGTAGAAGTCAAGATACAGGGGGGTAAATACTCTCTCTTTGCTGCCCCGGGGGAGGGGGGGGCCGTGTCCCAGCCCTTGGTGCCCAGAAAATTCTCCTTGTTTGTGCTCAGTGTGTGGAAAAAGGGATCATTCACTCAGGAATATTCCTCTGACCTCATGTTACCTCTCCGAGGAGGAGCCTGGGCTGTAAATCGGGTTTATTTATGAACTGTTTTTGCAGAACCTTCTTTCTTTTTACTCTCTCTGCACACAGAATATAGAAAACTAGCTTCCTATTCTAGGTACCTAAATTAGATGGTTTGAGACTTAGGTTCTGTTCTGTGTGGTTTGGTATCTCCCTTGGTTGATGAAGAGAATGCAAGTTGGTTTTGCCATGTTTGATTTTATTTTGCCCCATACAGTCATATCTTCATTCTTTTTTCTGTCTTTACTATTATTTCTAGTAAGTTTCTGCTTGCCATGCTGTTCAGTTTCACAAGTAATTTGTTCCAGTCCCTATTCTATACCCAAGTGGAGTATTTCAGCTCTGCTCTGTGCCAATTTAAAAATAATTGCTACTTCAGACCATCAGTCAAATCATAGTTAAACCAACAGAAATGGATGGGGTTTGTGCTGCAGGGACTGTCTGGACGTGGTGCTCAAGCCACTTGTTTTACTCAGGAATCTTACAGATTGTACTGATATCTTTTTCCCATTTACTCCTCAGCTTGTGAAGGCTGAGCAGAGTATGTCTCTGCTTGTCCTTCCTCCAAAAGTCTGCCCACAAAAAGACCCACTGGAGCACTGTATGTTAGAAATTAAAGTTCCAAGGACAGTTTTGTTTATTTGCAGCTTCAATTACTGTTTCATAGAATCACAGAAGGGTTGGGATTGGAAGGGATCTTACAGACCATCCAGTTCCAACCCCCTGCCACAGGCAGGGACACCTTCGACTAGACCTGGTTGCTCCAAGGCCCATCCAGCCTGGTCTTGAACACAGCTTCTCTGGGCACCCTGTACCAGTGCCTCACCACCCTCACAGGGAAGAACTTCTGCTTAAGAGCTCACCTCAATCTCCCCTCTGGGAGGTTAAAGCCATTCCTCCTTGGTCTGCCCCTACAGGCCCTTGCCCAAAGCCCCTATCCAGGTTTTCCGTAGCCCCTTTAGGCACTTGGAGCTGCTGTAAGGTCTTTCCTTAAGGAGCCTTCCCTCCTCCAAGCTGAACAAGCCCAGCTCTCTCAGCCTGGCTCCAGAACAGAGCTGCTCCAGCCCTCAGAGCATCTCCATGGCCTCCTCTGCACTTGCTCCAACAGCTCCACATACCTCTTGTGATGTTTCCCCAAAGCTGGATGCAGACTGCAGGGAGATTTTCACCAGAGCAGAGGGGGAGAATCCCCTCCTTTGACCTGCTGGCCATACCCGTTTTCATGCAGCCCAGGCCACTGCTGGTTTCTGGGCTGGAAGCACAAACTGCCAGCTCATGTTGAGCTTTTTTGTTAATCATCACACCCAAGTCCTTCTCACACTGCTCTCCATCCAGTCTCTGTATCCCAAATTATTCTGCTTGGGATTGCCCTGACTGAGGATCAGGCCTTGCACTTGGCCTGTTGAAATTCAAGAGGTTCTCATGGGCCCTCCTTTCAAGCCTGCCAGGGTCCCTCCCTATCCCATAGTTTCCCTACAGAGTGTCGACTGCACCACACAGCTTGGTGTCATCGGCAAACTTGCTGAGGGCGCATCAGTCCTACTGTCCATGTCACCCACTCTCGTGGGCGCCCAATGAGCGGGCCTAAGATGATGGTGCATTCTGTGTAAATTTTCCCCATATGGGTCTTGTACATTCAACTTCATCTGGATCTATGGGTCCTTTCCTGGCATCCTGCTTGTGATAGATCATTTCTACAATGGCTGATTCCCTCAGAGACTGGATGCCTTTCTCTAGAGTAGACCACTTGGCCAAACGACTCATAACATCCTGTATGGAAACCTTTCTTTCACAGCTGCCAAGAGCTGCCTTCAAAGGCTGGAAGACTGTTTCTCTTTTGCAATTGCTTTGTCAATTTCCCCTTTCCTTGCAAGTGATCCCAGCTGCTTGGCTTCTCTCCTTCTAATTCATGACCATCAGCCCCCATTGTCCCAGCATTGGGGCAACCAGGTGAGGATGTACTCCCCTGTTTGATGGGTAAAATCTTTTCACATATTCCTTAGCTTGGTGGAGGTTCGGGGTCGAGAAGTCATCTCTTCTTCCTCTGATTCACATACTAATAACTCCTGGTCAGATGCTGTCCCGGGAGGTGAGTACATTGTTTCTTCATCTTGTTTCATCTTTCTTCCCTCTTTTTTGCTTTTCCCTTTGCACACAGGGGCAACTGATATTGGTCCTCTGGTTTAGCTGCAGTGATTATCACTGTGGTCGGCGTGGCTGTAGTATCTGTTGTCAGCGTTGGGTAATTGCTGTACTTCTCACTGAGGCTGGTGTAGCTGCTGTGCTTGCAGCTGGAGTAGCTGCGCTGCCTGTTGTGGTCAAGACTGAGTAGCTGCTGTACTTGTTGCTGGGATTGGTGTTGCTGCTCTACTTGGAGTTGGAGTAGCTGTGTTTTCTGTTGCAGTCGGAGTTTGAGTAGCCGCTGTACTTGTCACTAGGGTTGGTGTAGCTGCTGTATTTGGAGTTGGAGTAGCTGCGCTGTCTGTTGCTTTGTCACCAGATCCAGAGACATTTTTTTCCCTTTGAAGGTGCTGGACAGTGTTGAACAGGGCTCTGTAAGCATAGGCCAAGCCAAAAACATTGCTGTGATTTGTCCTTCTCTGGTATGACCAGGATGACAACACACATCATTTAAATATTTTACTAATTTTTCTGGATTTTGCACTTGTTCAGTGGTGAAGTTCCAAAGCACTGGAGGGGCCCACTGGCCTAGATACTTGCCCATACTATCCCACACACCCTGCCACTCATGACTGTCCAGCCTCAGGGAAAATCTCTTGGTCCTCCTGTATCATTGTCTAACCCTAGACAAGGCCCAAACACAACTCTGCTTAACTCTTGAGACCAGACAAAATGGTCATGGGTAAAACACACTCTGTATGCGTGACAACGTAGTGACCCCCATCACAATCAGCAGAAAGGTCTCAAGGGAACTCTAAAGGCCATTCAAAACCCTCAAAACTCTCAAATGATGCTCTAAATGGCCTGGTGGAGGAGCTGGGAATGTAAGGGAATGTCTCCTTCACAGGTTGACCACCTGAGGAGAAAAAATGTGTAATTGCTAAACACTTCCATTGTATACCTCCAAAAAGTATAGAGGTGGTGACCACACTGGGAACGCAAGCCAGATCAATTTCATGATCAATGGTTATATTGTATTACAAATCATTACTATAGAGTACAATGAAACAAGAAGCCTCAGGCCCCAGCTGATAAACATAAGACAACAAAAAGCAACTGTAAGTAAGGTATGACATTCTGAAACTCCGAGACGAAGAGCAACAACTTTGAGACCCAATAAATAATTATTGTGACAAGTGACTATTAATCCAAAACAATGAATGCTTATCGCAAATATGATTAGACACACTTCAGTCAGATCTGTTGTTATCTCAACCTTTCATGCTCCATGTTGGGCATCAAAAAGAACTGTTGTGGTTTAAGCCCAGCCGTAACTCAGAAAAACATGCAGTCTCTCACTCACTCCTCTCCCTTCCTCCCCCCGACTCCTGGCAGGATGGAGAGGAGAATCAAAAGAATGTAACTCCCAAGGGTTAAGATAAGAACAGTCCAGTAACTAAGGTATAACACAAACCACTACTGCTACCACCAGTAATAATAAGGATAAGGGAAATAAGGGAAGAGAATACAACTGCTCACCACCCGCCAACCAATACCCAGCCTGACCTGAGCAGTGATCTAGCCCTTCCGGATAACTGCCCACAGTTTATATTCTGGGCATGATGTGCTGTGGTATGGAATACATCTTTGGCTAGTTTGGGTCAGGTGTCCTGCCTCTGCTTCCTGCTGGCTTCCCCTCCTCCCTGGCAGAGCATGAGACTCAGAAAGTCTTTGGTCAGAGTAAACATTACTGAGCAGCAACTAAAACCATCGGTGTTATCAGTGCTGTTCCCATGCTGAAAGTCAAAAACACAGCACTGCACCAGCTACTAAGACTGATAAAAATGACCGCTACTGCTGAACCCAGGACACCCACAAAGATGTTGAACCAACAGTGCCAGTTGCAATACCGACCCCTGAGGGACACCACCTGTCACCCATCTCCACATGGACATCAAGGTATTGACCACAACAGTGCAACCATAAGACAATTCCTTATCTACTCAGTGGTCTATGTGTCAAATGCATGCCTCTCCAATTCAGAGACAGCACACTGCAGTCTGTATCTCCTTCATACTGATTTTTACTCTGTATTTTAAACATTTTTAACTTTGTAAATTTCACCTTCCAGAGCCTGCATATTTTGATACTTTTCCTTTAAAGCTGCTATCAGTCGTGTATCTGGAAAGCTCAGTGTTACCTGAATCTGGCTTTTTGACGGGTAATTAACAAGTAGTGTCATGGTACTATTTTTCCAGGTTTGATAAAATGCAGTTCAGAAGCAAAGATTTGGTAAGACTTGCCAAGGTCATATTTACCACAAAACCAAAACCATAACTGATTTTTCAGTAAGCTTTCATCAGGTCACCTGAAATGTGCAACTTATTTTAAATTTTAGTGTTTATATTCAGTGTATACAAGTACACTTCCCACACATCTTGGTTTGAGTGTGCTTCAGGGTCCACTAGAAGCAAAGTTGAAATGGTACTTAGCCAATTAAAAATCAAACCTAATGGATTTGGGACCACAAATTTTGCTGTGGCAAGAACAAAAATAAACCTTTGCTCTTGGTCCAAACACTGCTGTTCCACCTCCCAGTCCACCCCCCAGAAACAGCTGACATAGCAGAAAGTTTCCAACTAGTTACTGCCACAATATCTCTGATTCCCAGGAATCAGGGGTACAGACTGCCTCCAACTGACAATCCAAGCAAGACCTCAGACCTTATTTGCGAATGCTGCAATGTTATTCGTTAGCATGTACCATAGCACAGCAGCAGTGGAACAAGAAACTAACAATTGTAAAATGTGCATTGCATGAGTTAAAGCACAAGTTTTTGGTAAAATATCTGACTGTATATATGTGACCTTGAAATTCAATAGTCTGATTAATTTCCAAAGTTTAGAACTTCACACAAATACATAGGGTGAAAAAAAATGCCTTTCCATGTTCAGTATAATATGAAGTAGTGTTTGTGTCATAGAGGGTGTATCTGTTGCTTTAATTATGATAAATACATCCCCAAACATTATTGCAATGCAGATACTTTCAGGAAAGCAAATGGTGTATTATGAGTTTGCAATGCTGAGGCAAAGTCATGCCTATCTGCTTGCTTTTTGAAGTTAGCAACAAAGTTCCTGATGACTTCAGGAGTCAGCACTCTAGTGTTAGTGACTGAGGTTTTGAGCATGCCACTTATTACCTATCATATGAGAAGAAGAAAACTTACCTCATGAGCTGTGAAATTAGTTAATGGATGTTTGTAACAATCCTGTGCAATTATCTGTTAATGGTGAAGTATCTTTTTGTATGTACTGACAGAAAACTTCTTTTCTCTCTCCCCTGGAGTTGAGCTGCAAGCAGCACACATAATTGCAGTCTCATGCTATATTCTTCCAAGAAGATGTTTGCTTTTGCAGGTTGGCCTGTGGTGATCTATTGGCCTGATCAACAGCCAGTTTATGTATCCTGCACAAATCGTATGAACACAAGCTTCAGACAAAGAGGACAAAGAAAGGGGCAAGTCTTACTTACCAAGGGCAGCACATCCGTGATCTCTGTGTTGCATTTCACTTTCAGTCATAAAGACCTAGGATGGTTTTCTTGCAGTTATAAGAAGCTAAAGTAATGGATTTCATGTTAATAGTGAGGAGTTGGAGATACAGAACAATAGCAAGTGCATAAATACATACAAGGACAGATAGAGGGTTGGAAAAAAAAACCCTTGGTAAACAGAGTAACAGCTGCTGCTATGTATTTCCATTTTTACAGACCTTTTGCATGGTTTAAGCCCCATAATTACAATAACGGCAACTGGAATGTGGGCTTCATGAAACCAAAAGATGTTAATGTTTAACCACATTTTGAAGACCCAAATGCTTTGTAATTGAGAAATGCTCAATATTTAGCTGCACTTCGAGGGCAAAGCAAGCATTTGTACCACTTCAATGTTGTTCTTGCTCAAGTTCAGAGTAATAAGATCTCAAAGGACTTGTTAGTCACAGCTTTGATTTTTATGAAATGACATAGGGTACTCAGATTACAGCTGCTCTGAAATCTACCAAGGAGAAGCATAGCAACAATATTAAGTACTGCAAACTGTTATGGTTGCCAAAATTGCCAAAACTAAAATCATAGAAACAGAATTAAAGCTTGTCTATATAATTAATTGAGTAACTGTATATAAACTCTTAGCAGTTATATACTGTAACATTACAACTATTAAATTCATTCATGGTAATGCTGCAAATATTATCGTCTAGCTGTTTCTGTTATTTGCAATTTTCCCCTGATACATTCCACTGTTGGTATGAATATCCATGTATTTTAGATGAAACATAGTAATTCTCTATATAGTACTTTGTTTGTGGAAAGAATACAAACCCCACTGAATATAGCTAACTAATAATGAAGTTGTTAATCAGTCAGGATGCATTTTATAACCTTGCTGACACAAAGTTGCACAGCATTTTAGAAATTTAAGTTTGCAATTTGCTGCCCGTTGACAGCTCTTGGGCAAGTCTGAGGTTGTGTGCACTCTCAGGGGACTCCACTGAGGAGAGCAAATGCTTCCAATCATCTGCTGTGCTGAGCAGAAATGTAAAGTGCTGAAGTGGTTCTCTCTCCAACTTTAATGTGGATCTATGAATTGTACCTACTTTGAGACTTTCTCCTTGTGAAATACCAGTTGCATGCCAAAATGCTGTAGTGTGCATGAAGTTGGGGTGGCAGTGAAAGGGGGAAGGAAACCTGAGATCTCAGATCACTCAGGTCAGCTGGACTGTCATTATGACACCAGCGACAAAACCAAACCATCAGGAACAGACACTAATGTAGTCATATGCAGTGTTCATAAAATAGAGAAATGGCGTAACTTTGCATTTTCTGATTTTCTAAAGTCTCTTTAAACGAGTTGTAAACACATTTTAAGTTAGGCATGGTCTTGCAAAACACCACTTATTTTTGACTGTCTTAGGAGGGGAGGCACGTGTACTCTGAGAAATGTATTTGTTGCGCTTTTATCAGTGCTGGATAAAATCTCAGAAATGATGCAAAAGTCTTGGACTTTTGGAACTTCAAACTAATGCACTAATAAATTAGAATAACAAGAAAAACATGTATCTTTGGTAAATGTTAATGATCAGTTGTCTAGCTACCAGTACCACCTTATTGGCATTCATAGAAACACAGAATCATAGAATAGTTAGGGTTGGAAAGGACCTTAAGATAATAAAGTTCCAACCCCACCTGCCATGGGAAGGGACACCTCCCACTAAACCATATCACCCAAGGCTATGTCCAACCTGGCCTTGAACACTGCCAGGGATGGAACATTCACAACTTCCCTGGTCAACCCATTCCAGTGCCTCACCACCCTTACAGTAAAGAATTTCTTCCTCATATCCAATCTAAACTTC
>JANRGW010043081.1:24874-37834 GCA_024733675.1 Psilopsiagon aymara | reverse complement strand
AGGCTGAAAGTCAAAACCACAGCACTGCACCAGCTATTAAGAAGGAGAAAAATGACTGCTACTGCTGAACCCAGGACTCTAACACAAAGAAAAACCTGTATATTCCTCCTTATACTTTTCAGTGACTACAAATTCTGCTAATCAGTTTGGAATGAATAGTATGAGTCTTCCATCTGCTTAGTACCTCTTTCTATTAAAAGCAGTACGTGATTCGTGCTATGTAGTCCACGACAATGATAAATACAGCCAATACCGTATCTTCCGCTTACTATCTGTATAATACCTTAAGAGTGCATGACATATTAGATGGAGGTATTTTATTCCTTGCTGCATATAGCTTACCGTCCTTATTAGACTTTAATACAAAAAGAATAATGCACAGAAGGATATAATGTAATATTGATAAACAAGCTTGAAAATGATACTGAGTTTGCTGTTTGCCCCTCTCCTCATGGAAATTTATAGTGAGTCTGGAGATTTTGGTACTTAAAATGTTCTAAAGAAGTGTGAAAGTGATGGGCAGGGATATATTCTATTTGCTTTTTTAGCAAAACTCATAAAAAATCAGTTGGTTAACTCTCTGTATTATTTATACTATTTTGTATTAATCAATCTGTAAGGCAAAACTCAGATCAGGAATTTAAAGCTGAATAAAATGATAATTCTTGCACAGTGTTTCCTTCAGTGATCAGTAGTTATTGCTAAAGCTAGGAGGAGATAAGAGGCAAGGCTATTTGTAATATGCTTCCCTCCTCTTCTTTTTTTCATGTACTCTGTTGAAAAGACCTGCCAGTTTGACAAATACCATCAGCAAGAAAGGAATTATTATATCTCCAGCCCTCGAAGGTTTCTTATCTCAAAACTGGCCTTTATTAAGGTTTTCCTTCAGCATTAAGTCCCACTTAAATAAATTTCTGAGTACAGGAAATACTCCATGTTTGTATGTATGTTTCTAAAAATACCAAAAGTAATGTGCAGCACTTTTCCAGATCAGATGAAAATTTATGTGGGGTTTTCTTTATCATCAAAGGCAGATGAGCTCAAACATGCTGTTTCTGTTAATGTGCAATAACTTACAGCAGCAAGGACTTGATTTTAAAGTATAATATTAAGGTTTTGGTGGTTGGCTGTAGGGTAAAAATGTTTGAGTTTCATAGCTTTAAAATTGGAAATATTTTTCCATAAATAGAAATTAAATTAATCCTTGATCGTGCTTTTCCAATAAATAATATTGCTCTTAGTCTGAGTTTCTTACATAATTCAAACACCATGGAGGCATCAAATGCCACAGTTGTGCTGGGATATGAGGAATACACAACTGTTATATTTAATACTATTCCTGGCTTCTTTGGAGACCTGTGATCATAATTGGTGCCCTAGTACAGTGATGTGTTCTGTTGAAGCTGCCTCAGGAACACCATCTCTCTGGCATGTGTGTACTGTCACCATTCTGTTTAGGAATGTACTGGAGAAAATTAAAAAAGAGCAATTGTGATGAAGTTATGGTAATAATTATGAGTAGTTACGGTATTAAAAATACCATAACTTTTATGGTAATGTAATGTTAGCATGATAATAGCAGAAGGTAGAAGTTAAGAAAGAGGCAAGATTTTGGGGGTACAGCAGCCTTATAATACTGTAAATTAAACTTGCCAACTTTCTTTTCATTAAAACTACTGAATTCATTCTGAGTCTTCCATCTGATGTTGAAATTATTGCTGTTTTGACCATCTGTGTTAATCTGGTAATAACGTGCTTTTGATTTCCGTTTCCAATGTAAAAAAAGAAGTAATTGATTCCTCTCTCCCAGCTACAGTCTTTGTCTGTCTTTGTGGTCTTGGGCTGTGATTCCTTGGAAGCAGAAGTCAATCTAACAGTGTATTTACTGCAGTTTTGCCCATAGCTGTGCCATCCTGCCCCATCTCATGTGCTGACTCCTCTCTTGTTTGACCTTGCATGGAGCTGTTTCAGTATGGAATGCTAACAGGGTGCTAGCTGCTCAAAGTACTGCTGTGAATAATTTTCTGCATTGGAAGTGTTAGAACAGCAATGATAGTGAACATGAACTGTTCCGACAGTGGGAAAGAGAACAAGACCAGTGTGGCCAGCAGTTGGTGACATAGGCTCTGTGTAACAGTAGCCTGGAGGACAGTTTGGCCCTCCTGGATTTCCCAGTATCCATTTTTGTTCTTAAGCTGGGAGGGAGGAGGGTTGTTTAGGTTTCTTTTTGGTTTGTTTGCATAAATTATTTGAAATATTAAAGTGAAGTGTGTATGTCTTATTTAGATGTGGGTATCATTGGAATCTTACAGGTAAATGAATTCAGCAATATTAAGTAAAAATCAACCTGTTTAATAATTGCATTAAACCCTGGAAGCAGTTACATTTCAGATGAGATCCTCACAGTCTTGATGTATGCCAGTGACCTTTTCTGGGTGTTTTATCTCTCTAGGATGCTTCTGCTTCTCCATGGTACTACTAGTCTGTCTTGGTAGCTTCTACAGGCATGTACTCTGTCCACTTCTGTATATTATGGAGAGTATGCTGAGCAAATGGGTCGTCTTCTGTGTGTCCTGATTTCCAGATTGATTGCCTTGCCACTTGAAAAGTGGCATGTTATTCTGGTTTCAAGCCATGTAAAGGCAAAATTTAGTTAGTTTTCATTGGGAATATCTGAAAGGACAGTATAATTGACAGCAACCTAAAATAATGTGTGTGTATACACAGATGTATATATAAAGCCACAGTTTTATTTGTTTTTAATTGGAGATGTCTCTTTCCCTTTAACTCCTTTTCAAATTTGGATTTCATCTTTACCTTTGTGTCTATAGCAGATGATTAGTTTTTAATGAGAAAACTGTAACCGCTCTGTCTTGAAGTGAAAGTTTTCCTGAACCTGTCTCCAAAACCTGTTCTGATGATAACTTCTACAGAAGCTTTGCCTCTTCTGCGGAAAACTCTTTTTGCTCTGTCTTAAGGGAATTTCCTTGAAGTTTCAATCTCTGGGTGCTTTCTATTTCTCTTACCGTAGGATTTGAATATTTCAAGTCAATAAAGCTCAAGTAGGAAATAATGAAGAAAGGACTAGGAGTTGTAAATAACTAAAATACCAGAACAGAAAAGTGAAATCACACCAAAACCACATTTGTAAATTCTTCTATGCCTGAACTAAAAGAAATGCAATCAAATACTTAATTTGTCTTGAGGATACTGATACAGCATTCATGTTGAACACTTGATGAAAAGGAAGTAATTAGTGGTGTGCTTGCATAAGACAATAATGAGATGTGTTGCACAGCTGGAGGAGTGGTAGTTTATCTTAAAGCACATGTGAAAAGAAGTACATTCACTGTCATAGATATTCCATGAACTACATATAAATTGAAATCCTGTGGCTAATTTGCGAGTGTGTGATGTTAGGGCAGTACTACTGATCAGTTGATTTCAGTGGTGGCAGTGTTTGTGAGTGTTGAAATGATCTGTGAAGGCAGGCAGCTGTACAGTAAAGGGAGACTTCTCTGAGTGTCGTCTGGCCTTGATAAATGCCATAATAGATGAGTGTTCCTTGCAGGTTCTTGGAGTAACTACTTGACAGATGTTTCTAATAGTAATACCTGTTGATTTATTCTGGAGCAGTGGAAATACAGCTTCTTGGAACTGGAGCCTGCAGTGTCCTCAAATCTTGTGACTTCTAGAAGCGTAGAAGAATCTGTATGCATAGGAATTGTTTTCACAGAAAATCTCAGTGATGCATTTTAAAAGAGGGATCTACCTAAAAATCCAAAGCCTACTTGAAAAGAGATAGAAACAATCAAAACTTCGAAAATGGCATTAAATTGAGAGTGTTTAAGGTCTGATAGTGTGTATATCACTGATCTGCGATATACGTTGATAAATGCTTATCCCTGCAAATAAAGACTTTAGAAGAACCCTCTGAGTTATGAATGAATGGCATATTTAAACAGCACAATAAAGCAGATTATTAGAAGTGGGGGAAAGCAGCTTAACTTTCACCAAGTAACAAAAGGAAAAAAAGCCTGTCAAATCCTGCTGATTTTACAGGGCAATTTAAAAAAAACACTAGAAACTAATATTAAGAATGTTTTTAAATTCATCAGTCAAATTTTGCTTCAGAGGTAGTGAGAGCAAAAGGTGATAAAGTGTGTTAAGGACATGTGGTGACCATGAGGTATAGATGGTCTGTTTTTACAATGGAGACAGCAGGGGTTACCTGCACTGATCCCTCTGGGAAAGGAGGATAAAAAGGCAATAAAGTTATTTGATACTTAAAAGAGTATCTGATAATCCATTTTTAATATATTTTGCTGATTTTTAAGATTGTGTATGTTTTCATATGCTTTTGTTTCATCTTTCAGCTTGTGATGAATGGAAGATTTTACCAAAACCTAATCTACATCGAGATGTCAACAGATTTGGTCACACTGCTGTTGTCAGTAATGGGTAAATGAAGTGTCTTTTAAATTTTCCTTGCTGTTTTGTTGAATGAAAATTCTGTGGCAGAAATTTTGCCTATGTGAAATTCGAAGCCATACAACTGATGTAATTTATTAACATGGAAAGCAGGGATCATGAGGGCTTTTCTTGTCTTAGGTTACCATTGCAACTAATTATCAATCTGACTTCTTCTAGAATCTGTTCAATGGCTTTTTATATGAACCTTCTAGTGTACTAAGGTGTTTCCTCAGTATTGTGAACTATAGAGAACTGGAAATACAGTACCAACTAAAATCCCTACTGAGATGTGAAGGGAGAAATCTTTTTTCTCTTTGCAGCATGCTATAATTCCTTGTTCTATCATAAACTCAGAAACTTGTAATTAAAACTTGCCTGGAAAAGGCGAGATTTTGATGATACTGATACAGTTGTTATTAACTACTTGTGGGGGAAAAAGTTTGCCAGTATTTAGACTTTATTGAGATACTGCTTATCCTTTAGAAAATATTTTCATGTAATTTGTTGCATTGAGGAGCTCAGTAAAACTTCATCAAGAAACAGGAGATGGATTGTATCTGGAACTTTCTGGATTTGGAGGATGAACTTACAGAATCATAGAATAGTCAGGGTTGGAAAAGACCTCGAAGATCATTCAGTTCCAACCCCCCTGCCGTGGGCAGGGACACCTCCCATGAGCCATGCCACCCAAGGCTATGTTCAACCAGGCCTTGAACACTACCAGGGATGGAGCATTCACAACTTCCCTGGGCAACCCATTCCAGTGCCTCACCACCCTTAGAGTGAAGAATTTCTTCCTTATATCCAGTCTAAACTTCCCCTTTTTAAGTTTGAACCCATTACCCCTTGTCCTATCACTAGAGTAACTAGTGAAGAGTCCCTCCCCAGCATCCCTACAGGCCCCCTTCAGATACTGGAAGGCTTCCACCCCAACCCCAAAAGGTAAAATTGTAAGACAAATGTCACCTTTTCAGAGGAAAAGTTGTAGAAAATTGTAGTCAGATTTAAAGAAATTTCTAAGTTTGCATGTGTCAGTTTTACTATGGCCAGCTGCCAGCTTGCTTAATACCTGACAGTTGCAGTACTATGGATTATTGTACTACTAATCATCCTCTTCTATGTGATTCATCACGCTAATAAACTCAGTACTTAAGTATATGTACATAAGTATATGCAAGCAACTTGGAGATCCTCTACATATGCATTTTGTATAGTTAAGAAATAACAGACATGATAAGTAATACTAAGAGTTTTAATGAAAATAGCAGTAAGTTGTAATTCCATACACAGAGCATTTGAAATTAATCAATGAACAGATTACTTCATTGAGAGAAAATTTCTTGGAATCAATGAATTCTGCAAATGATAGTTTTTCATTCAGATTAGTGTTTAAGACATCTGATACTTTGAGAAGTGTCACTTTCAGTGAATTGGATTCAAGGTGAAAATGCTTGTTTTTTTCTGAACTTAATGGTATTTTTAGTAGGGTTTTATGTTCAAAAAAGTGTAATATAAGATGCTCCACAAAGATTTCTGCTATTGATAACTGTATGATTAATTCTATTTCAAGACTACGTGATGCAACAGATACACAGATTCTTCCTTGTTATCATTTGCCAGAGCCTGTTCATCATTTTAAAAGAGAAGGGGAAGGTCTTCTGGTTCTAATGTCAGAAGCTACTGCACCGTAAATGTTACCAAAAAGAAATACCCATCTGCCAGTGATAGCTGTCTGTCTTCGGAATCTTCTTGAAGAAAAATGCTCTCATTTTCTGCAGGCCATTATTTCACACGCTGTTGTCATTATCTGACTCAAAAAACGAGTAGTGTCCTTCACAGCTCTTTCTTTCCAGACATTTGGAACGTATCACTCACTAATAATATGTCACAGTGCATTTTGTGCAAATTTTTTGTTAGTCTGAAATTAATGGAGAAATTCATTGAAAACTAAACAGTAATGGAGCTGCTGACAGAGTCCTTATTAGAGAGAGATGACAAGTATGTGTTATGTTTTAATTGCATATCAAGACAGATAAGAAATCAGAAAGATGTATATGTATCTGTAATAGCATTTATATTTACTTGCTTTTTCTAATAGGTCCATGTATATATTTGGGGGTTTTTCAAGTGTTCTTTTGAATGACATCCTTGTGTACAAGCCTCCAAACTGTGAAGCATTCAGAGACGAAGAGCTGTGTAAAAACGCTCGTCCAGGGATTAGGTGTCTATGGAACAAGAAGCATTGTGAATCCTGGGAATCTGGACATGCTAACAACATCCTTAGAGCAAAATGTCCAAGGAAAACAGGTAAGAGTGTCAGATTTGCAATGCAGTTTAGGAGATAAGGGGCAAAAAAACACGAAAATGCCCCTCCCCCCCCAGTGGAATTAGTGATTGGACTGTTAAGACTGTTCCTCTTGGAGTATTCAATGCAATAGACTGATGGATTAATCCTTAAAATCATTAAATTCTGTTTTTTTAATTTATTTTAAATACAGGGAAGTAGGTGCAGAAGGCACAAGTTTAAGGTGCCAAGGGATACAAAACAAGGTGGTTCAAACAAGAATTTATTTCATTGGGGAGCTAAAGTGTAAAATGACTTTGGATTTGGCTTGTGTTTGAAGCATTTATAAATGGATGAGCTTTGAAATGCTGTAACTAATTTTCCCCTTTCTCTGCCTTCAGTTTTGGGAGATATATATATATATATACATATATATATATGTGTATATATTCACACACATTTTATAGATCTGTATATATCGGTAAAAGCCTTCATGGGTTTTTTGATTCCAAGGAAGCATTAGCAGCAGTCAGAGCGCAAATGGGAGTTCCAAGTGATACCTGGCATTACAGGCATATGGCATTCTCATGTCCGTGTCACCAGTAAGTGAGAGCGAAAGTATTGCTGCTTCACGTACATTACCTATCAAACAGGAGTATTTGCATAGAAGAATATAGTACGTTCACAGCTGGCTAGAAACTTGTGGCAAACAAACCCTTTAATGCAGTGTGTCAAAATGGGTTCAGGTTTGTCATGTGAATTTCTATGCAGCATTGTGATAGCTATATTGTTTGAAACAGTAGTTTAGCATTGCAAATAACTGTTGCACCCTATTCCAAAGTATTTTGGCTTGTCACAAGTAAATTGCTTGTGAGAGTGGTATTCTTGTACTTCACATGAACAGTATAGGCTTCACTGCTACATACACCTACTATTTTTTTCTGTGCATCTTTCCTTTCAGCAGAGTATAAAATTGCTAACCAAACAGGCTCTGTGCTGCATGTACAAGCTACCATACAATTAAGCTGCCAGTCTGCTTTTAATGTTTGTGAAAAAGATACTAGCTCTGCTTTTAATGAGTACTTTAGGACATTTTTTTTTTTGTTAGCTTGTATTTGTTTCAGAACTGTATGTAAAGTTTCAAACTCAGAAAAGGTGCATTGTGTAACAAAAAGGTTACCTAGGTAAAGCTTTTAGAGAACTTTAGTCTACAGTTTCAGCACTTTATGAAAGGAAAAATCTTGAGATGCTGAATTCAAAAATAATACAGATGAAACTGGATCTTATAAAAGCAACAGGTAAAGAACAAACCAAGCAACGGACAGACAGGCTGAACGAAAAAAGTTTGAACACTTTCCCAAGTACAGCTGCCGCAGTGGCAATAACCTACAAACTAAACTTCAAGAGATGAGGTAAATAGAATTCTGGTTCCAAAGAACTTGTGTAGACACCACTGGTTCAAATCCTTCCAGTTTCAAGTGGTAACAAAGCCAGATTTTTCACACTAAAAGCCAGTTTTTCATATATTCTTTTACACTGCTCAGTTGTTACCTGGTTGATGGTATCACCTGAGAGGCTGCTGATAGTCAATAGTAAAGCATACGCAGAAATTTTCATGGGTATCCAAAAGTTCAGTTTCATGGCAAGGAAATCTCTTAGACCTGTGTGATCTAAAGAAACCAAAGTGCACAGGAGTCGAACGTGGTAATCAGTGCAGGAAAATGTAGGAATTCCTCTCTTCTCAGTCATAGTGATTTTGCAGATTTTTGCCTCTTTTAAACAGAAATTATGACTTGTCTCTGTTTTAAATAACATTAAAATTTAGTCCAAGTCCTGAAGCCCTGTATTTAGGATTTAACTCTTCCTCAAGGATTTTTTACAGAGAAAGGACAGAACTATGATTTACCAATCCTTATTAGGTTTATAAGTTAATTTATAAAGACTTAAACTGACTGTGTGTTGCTAATGTCTTAGATTTTTTTTTTATCTAATAGTTTTACCATTGATTTCTTGCATAGCAATCTAATATTTTTATCAGAAACTTGCACCTGAAGAAAATCTTTGTGTTAAAGGAATGAAGAATGAGTAGTTTAAGAAAGTTTCTGATACTCTTATGCACTGTTCTAAGAGTTTGTATGCTGCCAATACACTGCAGTGAGTATTCCTTTAGTTGATGAGACTTATAAAACTTCAAATATAGTTGTTAATAAAGGAATCTTGAAAGAGTAAATCCTATCAACTGAATAGAATCAGTTTCCTGCAGCAACCTAGAACTGTGTGAATGGCTGGAGTTCAAATGAAGGATGCAACAGCAAATTCTCAAAGCAAGGGTTTAAAATATGGTATTTTCCCCCTGTGCGACGTTTCCTTTTGCCTGTCCTTGGTATTGCAGCTGCTGCAGATGACAGATGTTACCGGTACGCGGATTGTGCGAGTTGTACAGCCAATACAAATGGGTGCCAGTGGTGTGATGACAAGAAGTGCATTTCAGCAAATAGTAACTGTAGCATGGTGAGTCTGCAAACCTATGGTCATGTTATTAATGGTGTTTCTCTTCTAGCTAAGCCTGAGGCCTGCTGCAGCAAATGAAAGGGATATAGTAGGCTAATAGGAGTGTGTTTTGAACATGAGTGTAAATGTGTTTCCCTGGCATTTGCAGTAAAAATGTTGCAGAGGGTAGAGTTGAACTGCAGCAAAAACACCTATTCCAGAGGAAAAAAAATGCAGGTATTGTTTAGAGTTGTGTTAGCCCACAATATCTCTCTCGAGACACATACTGTTACTTCCTAATTAATGACATTCAGAAAAACCCGGAGTCATTATCAACTTGGATTTTGTGCATATGTGGAGTACAGTATGCAGACAGACATGGAATCCCGTGAAGGATGGCTGTTAGTTCCCCTTCTTCTTCTCTTCCCCCTTCCCCCTTTCAAACAGGACTAGGTCAGTCATCAACAGTTTTGGTATTCTGATCACTGTTCTTTATAGAAACATTTTTCTTTGGGTCATGGAGTTGCTTATCTCATTAAGGAATATGAACCTTTGTCACCATGAAATTAACAGGCTTGTGATGATTTGGTAAGGTTGTTCTGATCTTTGTAAATACAAGTAATAAGAACATAGAGATTCATACAATTTTCTACTTTAAATATTGCTTGCTGCCGTGTTTTATTCTTTGTGTTGTTGTCCATCGCTTCCTGCATCTCTAGCTCGTTAATTTGATTTTTGACAAGCTTATAATAGCATTTTAGCTTTATAAATTTTCCTTCTTTATATTTTTCAGGTAGCTCCAGGCACCTGGCTGTACTAGAGTTCAAAATCCTTTCTTTTCACACTACCATTAGTAAAAGTAGCTTGCTCTCTGGTGTGAACCTGATGCAAATCAATCGTGTTCTCTAGACAAATAAATTAATGTGTGAGTTGAATTGACTCTGACTCAAATCTTGTACTTGCAGAGTGTTTGCAGCCAGCTTTAATCACTGGCATTCGTAGTTAGTCACTACTAATAAAAGCAATGCAGACACAAATTCATCAACATCCATGTTATAAGTCTGTCAAAGGGGTTTCACATTCCAGGCACTAATGGTTAGTTTCCTTTGTGATCTTCAAGGGCGCTTCTTTTCCTAATGCATTGTACTATATTAGGTGACAATTTCTAGCTGTGGTTTTCAACTCTTAAGCAATGTGTAGTTGCTAAGGAGCAGACCACCTTCATCTCTGATAAATGTGGAGCACTGGGTATTTTAGAACAGGCTTCTCAGTGTAGTATCCTTCTTTGACAAACCATTCATGATCAGGATTGTCAGCTTAATTAGCAACTGATGCACTGGTCTTCTCTGTATCATTTCTTGTCCTTTATTCAGTGTTTGAAGTGGATAGGGAAGGCTGTTAGTGGAGTTAGTAGACAGTGTGATAGTGAAAAATTAATCAAAATGATTTCTGAAAATGACTATTGCGTAATTAATTTATTGGCTGGGAGATGATGTCAATAGCTGCAACATTCTGTCTCCATAAACCCACCAAAATAGCATCAACAGAATGGCACCATGTGGAGAAGTAGAATGGATCAGGCTGATTATCCATTTTCATGGACAGCTACTTCTGGACTAGGCCCACAAAATAAAAATGCTGTGACAGTACTGTAGTGGTAATGTAGCATAACAAGCTGTAGAATCAGAAACATCACAAGGAGAACATCCCACTTTTGTAGCTGTACAAAGGCATTGATACATGACTTAGATCATAGAACATCCAGATGAGACAGACAATAAGGTGTTAGAATCTCTTTCTTTTTCCTTCATGGAAACTGGTCAGCATACTAAAGGTAGTTTGGCAGTCATTTTGGCAATGACCTCATGGTCATGGATATTTGCAAACCAGTGACTGGTCTGCTTATTGGAAGGGCTGTAAAATATGGATATTTCCCTGAAATAACTGTTTGCACAGATGAACTTCATAAGTAGTACTAATGTATTGATGATACATATTTACCTGCGTATGCTCACTGATGTGGGTTAGTACGTTAACAGGACACTATTTCCACTAATGTGCAGACTCATGGGTCATTAAGATATATATCATGCTCATATCTGGTGTGGTTGCAAGCAGAGGCTTGCGTTGCCAGGTTGTTCTGGTGGTGGATATAATGAATTAACATCATCATATCTGATACAAATGTGGAAGGGTGAATACTTATCCTGTCTTCCTCAACGGGGAAAACAGTTTACTTAAAATTTGTGGAGGGGTTCAAAAAGGTACTGAAATTTGGCTGTTGAGCAGCATGCTAGCTACCCTGTTTGTCTGTTTTCTACCATTGCATCTAAGTTGGAGTTTTTGTCTGTTGTAATAAGGATTTTGAAGGTTGTCTTGAGAAATTACACCACTTAAATTCCCCAGACTGCTTACAGTGGTTTTACATAATACACTGAATTTATTCCATAATAAAATGTAGGTCTTGCATATAAAATTACGAAAACAGTTATTTAATTTTTACCTTTGAGATTGATGGATGCTGAAAATGGTACAATGATCTACTTCAGCTTTTTTCAAAACTGTGCAAATACAGATACTGGTTTGCCATGAGGGCAGAAGCAACTGTAGTGCTGTCATACTGTCTTACGCCAAGTACTGGCATCACGAAATATGACATACTAATATCTATATAGCTTGCTCTTTCATGCTCCTTCATGGAGCCTGTTGTATCTAGTCTAGAGCTGGTTTCAGCTTTGAAACATACGGTATTGTATAGGGCTCTGTCACAAAAAAGGAAGCAGTGTCATTGATGTGCCTGTTTTCACCATTCGTCGGATGTCTCCATCAAAGATCAAAATTTAAACAGGAATATTTTGATTGACCTGTGAAACCTAATTGTGTTGTATAGGTGTTGTTCTAAGCACTACATAGCACTCACTTAAAATTTCTGTCATGCTCATAGCTGCCTTTTTAACTTGGCTTCTCTGTCTCACATCTTCCTCCTTTTGCTGTTTCCAAAGAAAGTTCTGTGCCCTGCTAGTGGTACGTTTCTGATTCTTGTGGACTAGATTGTATTTACTTTTCTTAGCAGTTCACTGCCCTTAGGTCTGTTTTGTTGATCTTGCACTTTGACCTTTGACGTTTGTAGTCTGTAATATCCGGTGTCTTCCTGGTCCTCCCTGATTCTGATGCAGTTTGCCTATTTCTTAGTAGAGGAAACCCACCATATCTGGATCCACTTAATATGTTTATGAAACTCTGTTCACCTTGTACATCTGTAGATAAAAAGCATTATCTCGCATACTGTGGGAATGATACTCCCTTGCTGATTGCATTGTTCAGGAAACTGACTATTTCTATTTCATAATAGAAATATTCCCAGGAAAAGCTATTAATTTTACAGTAATACTAGTTTTTACCACCCCATCTCCAGCAATAATTAAATAAAAGGCTTTGGAGAGAGATTATTTTTATTTTAAATGGTTGCACCTTTACAATGCGTCATTTTTTCTTGTGGTAGTAGCATGGAAGTGTAAGCAAAGACTTGGTCTGCTCTTCAGGGAGGAGCCATCTCATGAACCAGAGACTTTTTGTACCTTGTAAGAAAGAAAGGGGGCCTATAGGGATGCTGGGGAGGGACTCTTCATTAAGGACTGTAGTGAGAGGGCAAGGAGTAACGGGTTCAAACTTAAACAGGGGAAGTTTAGATTGGATATGAGGAAGAAATTCTT
>JANRGW010043081.1:0-24774 GCA_024733675.1 Psilopsiagon aymara | reverse complement strand
AGGGAAGTTGTGAATGCTCCATTGCTGGCGGTGTTCAAGGCCGGGTTGGACAGAGCCTTGGGTGATATGGTTTAGTGTGAGGTGTCCCTGCCCACACCCAGGGGTTGGAACTGGATGATCCTGAGGTCCTTTCTAACCCTCACTATTCTATGATTCTATGAAAATGGTAAATGGCTGAGAAAAGCCAAGTAGTTCCAACCAAAGGCAAAGCTTCCTTTATTGAGGAAAGCCAGAGAGAGCCTGAGGTTTAGAATTAAAAATTTCTGTATCAATTTTTTTTTTTCTGTTTGGAAATGGAGGAAAATATTGGTTGCTAAAGTAACAGAGAGCTTTAATAAGAATAATCATATTTAGAAATAGCAATATATCTAGTCCACATTTTTGCAGGCAAATTCCGCAGGTGTGATTGCCCTGAAGCCCTGAAAGTGCTGGAATACTTCCTGCTTGCAAATGTTCCTTAAGCAATGTGCTTGGGAAAGAAGAGGGTGAGCTGGGTTTTGACATGTGCCAGCCACTTGTATTTGTGATTGGCTCAAGTACTGGTAGATTTACAGGCTGAAAACTGTCAGTATTTATGTACACATACGGGTTCTTCCTGGGCGATATTGTGGCTTCCTTTTGATATTTATAATGTGAAAGAATTTTGAGGGTTTTGCCTTTTTCCTTTTTTCTTACCATTTTTTTTTCAATCCACTTCTTTGTCTCCTTCCTCATCCTGTTCTTTGGGAAACAAGAAGAAATGCTTGCACTGGTTATAAAACTAAATTGGTTCTGATTCTTTATATCCTCAAAACAACTCTTCCCATTCCTTGGCTCCACATCAAACTTCACGTCCAACCAGCAGTCCTGAAAGGCACGCTTCAGGAATTAACACGAAATGGTTTCCTTCTCTTGTGTTGTCTTGCTGCTCTACAGTAGGGATAGAAGTAATCACTGAAGATACGGTAGCTGTAATAATATGTTCCACTTGCTGCCTACAGTGTTGGCCTGTAATCATTCAGTTTATAGAAATGGTAACTGCCTACACTAAAACTTTGCAAATTAAGTAACTTACTCCCATTTTACTTAAGGAAAGTATTTCGAAGGCTAGAAAGGCAACGGTAATGTGATGCTAAACTTTACTTGAAAAATGCTGACTCAGAGAAAATGGTTTCTCTTCAAAACTGTATAAATGCTTGGAATAAAATGGAAAAACACCGCTTTTCTTGTAAAATTTCGGCTCGTATTCTGAATCTTCACATTAAGCTTGTTGAAATACCTACTTGCTACACTATTACCAATACCAAGAATAATAATAGCAGTGTGCCTATATTTGAGGAACTCAAAAGGATGGTCAAAGGAAAATGTATAAGGTAGTGGAAGGAATTATGAATATAATTAAGTTTATCTTGGGAAAGATAAATTTAAGGCTAAGGACTACCCAATAGTGAGATTTGGGAGTAGCTTCAGAGAAATAGTATCAAATCCATTAGATCAATAATTTCTAGTAACTAGACAAGATTACAGTGTTAACCTAAAAAATCCAGGTGAAAGAGGAGAGGTAGCAAAAATTTGGGAATAGCAATTCCCAAAATTCTGAGCTAAACTGCTATAAGACATTCCTTCTGCAGTGGTTTTTCACAAAATCACTGCAGTTCATAAGCCTGTCTATATACTGCCACATTAAGAACAGTACGGAAAAAAATCCAGGTAAATCAGACAGAAGTGGGAAGCTTTATACATAGCATGATTTACTCATGCTTTGGTGTGTAAACATTATAAATAGCCTACAGCAATATAGAACTTCAGTAACAGATGGGCTGTCATATTTCTGAATTCCATTGGGTTTGGTAGCTTAAGTAATAACCTTAATATTATGTTAATATGAATTACCTATTGGATTCACTTCTGCATTGAACTAATGAGATTTTCAGGGAAGCACTGTTAAAATTGGATTTAAGGGCAATAAGTGCTGGGAATAAGGGAGTACAACAGAGAGCATTATTACAGAATAGTCACTAGTACTTTGAATTTTATTTTAAACTTTGAGTAACCACACAAGAAGCTTCATGATTAGAAAGTAATAGAAGAATGTCTTGGTTTAGTTGGAAAAATGTAATCTGTATGTAATACCAATAAAGAGTATATAATTTACAAAAGCCATCTGAGTGATTAAGGAGTTTTGACTATGCCATTGTGAAGCATTAGTAGTATTAGTTGAGGTACTGTAAATGAGCAGATGGTGGTTACTTGTGCTCTAAAATTCACATTAAAGTATCTCTCAGGCATTTTTGTGAATATGCTAGTGAAGCTAGACTTGGGCCCATACCAAAGTGTTTTTCTGCTTTACTGTTTGTATACATTTATTTGTCTAGATAGACATTCTGTTACTTTATGGCATGACCTTGGGCTCTGTTTCATGCTGCGGTGTAGATTCCTTGTCCTAGAACTGCTTCTCTGTTGTCTTTTTCTTCACAGTAGCCTTTCTTATAGACCAGAAAAATAGTGACTGCCTTTTATAATAAGCTCAATGATAGGTATCTGATCCAGTAAAGTCAACAACCAAATCCCGAAACAGCAGTGTTCTTCAGCAGGACTGAAGCTGGCCCTGTACGAGATTGATGTTCTGTCACTGTCCACGTTCCACTACCAACAACTGTGTAACTTACTGTAGGATTTTCCCTTTAGATGTGCTTTGTTGTACTGCAAGAGATAATTAGAAAGGAAAGCAGTCAAAATTGTCATGTAAACTATGCATTTTCTGACTATTGCAATCCGTCTTTGCTACTGTGCGTGACTTAGTCTTTTGTTGCTAGGGAGAGGAAAGAAAATGTTTGGGTTGGATAAGATGACCTCCAGAGGCGCCCCTTCCAACCTTAACTATTCTGAGGTTCTGTCTAGAATTAGGAGGTTTTTTTTTGTTATTACCTTGACATGAAGTTAGTAGAGACAGCCTTATAGATAAGCTGATGAACTGGGTGAGGGTTTGGGGCAGTTTTATTAATTAAGATGTCAATATTATATCTTAAAAGTACTATGCAGAGGGAAAAAGTTTTGGATTAAAAATGCCTAATTTACGAAGGAAGACCTGTTTTTAGGGTAACAAGACAAAACACTCCATCAAACTCAGCAAAAAACCCAAGTAAAAACTCCCTCAGTGTTTACTGCTTTTCTTGTATACCAAGGTACCAAAGGAATGATGTTATTCCTGGTTTTATGTCACCCTTTGACAAGATGATTTCCTGTAGATTCTGTAAATTTCATACAAGCTATGTTGCATACAGGTTTGCTCTTAAATTTTTTAAAAACGCATGATGGAAATTTTTGGCAAATCCTTCTTGTGTTTTGTGCTTACTGGCCTATAGCTCCTGGTTTTGTTTCATTTATTCCAGATAAGATGAAGCAGAACACACTTTTCTGCCTTCAATCAAAGATGTGTAATTATTTTACACCTGTATCTTGTGCCTTTTTTATATTGAGTTTATTTTACTTGTTTAAACCTGCATTGGACAAAATAATTTAGTGATGGCATATCCTTTAGCTATCTAAGATGTAGAGATTTAGTTTAGTCATTTAAGTTATTCTTATGCTTTGCACAGGGAAACGGCATATTTTAAGTACTGTTTGACCCATTCAAAAGTTAGTTAGTCATGGTGGACAGGTAGGGTGATTTGTGGTCTAGAGATGCAGTTTCTACTGTCTGCGACTGATGAGAGGATCAACACAAAACTGAAATTTACCTAAGCTTTTAGGTGGCTGTGATTTTTGCAGTGATTTTCACCTGCTGTGTATTTCAGTTTTGCCTTTTGGTTTCTTGATAGTTTGACGTCTGTTTGAGATGCTGTTTTGTCTGTTTTATTTTCATAGTCAGTTAAAAACTACACCAAATGTCATGTGAGGAATGAACAGATCTGCAATAAGCTGACCAGCTGCAAAAGTTGCTCGCTGCACCTGAATTGCCAGTGGGACCAAAGGCAGCAGGAGTGCCAGGCACTACCTGGTAAGGGCTGTGGGGTGATGCTGCTGCTTTATATAGTTGATTTCAAAGCTGGATAAATTTCTTCCATTGTTGTCAAAGAATATTTGTTCAATGAGTAGTCCTGAATTTATTCTACTTGTGCTGGCTCCCTGCCTGGCTGTGCCTGTACAGGTGAACACAAATGTAGTTATATCACTGGTTTGTATATCAATGCTAGCTTTAATCTTGTAAGGAGAGATAACAACATTAGCAAAGGCATAATGGCATGTACCTCTGCACAAGCCAGAGACGAGTTCTAGCCTGTGGGGATCACTGAGTGCAGAGCTGAATTGCCATACTGAGTCCGTTACTATCACATATCCACTGACAGTTATTCTTGCTAGCTGAGGGTTTATCTTCTGAATTATGCTTCAATTATACTTCAATTTTCCTGTGCAGATACTGCCTAAGATCTAGTTTCTTGATTTTCTAATGTTGGTAATACTGTGAAAGTAGCGAATATTAAAATACTGATATAAAATATTCTCAGAAGATAACTGTTAATGTTCTGAAATAGTACTTACTTTGTAATTCATATTCATGGCTATGTATATGCAGTTAGATGTCAGAACCTTTTCCATTCGATCTTTATGTCCAGATGAAGTTAATGAATGCATTTTTTCAGAGAATATTAATTAAATAACTTTGTTCAGTATATTCTGAAGAACAAATACTTGAGAATAAACTTCATTTGTTTAATCTTTGTGAGGATTAAGTATGACACTTGGCTCTGAATTGCATTTTTAGTTATCTAAACCTGAGTAGTGCTGAAGAGGAAATATTTTCTGAGATGTTATTTGAACTTCCTATCATTCTGATCGTGTTTGTGCTTAGGCAAATAAAAATGCAAAGATAGGATGATAAAGCAAAGCAAGGGTAAAGTTGTGATCACTTAATTCTAGGAGAGTTGTTTTTAGATTTTGAAAAAGGAAATTGAGTGTGGGATGTATTTTGAAATATGATCTCAGGAAGGTAAAATTCAGACTCCCTCAGGGTTTTCATTTTGTGTTTTCAAATCATCTTTAATCATATGCTTTTTACTCTAGCTCATCTGTGTGGGGAAGGATGGAGTCATATTGGAGATGCCTGCCTCCGCATAAATTCTAGTCGTGAAAGCTATGACAATGCCAAACTGTATTGCTACAATTTGAGTGGGAATCTTGCCTCATTAACAACCTCAAAGGAAGTGGAATTTGTTCTCGATGAAATACAGAAGTATACACTTCAGGTAACTTGAGTAACTGTAATTGGTGCTTGTGGGAATTAGATTTTCTTTGAGAAATGTATTTTAGAGATTTGTCCAAAGAGAATAAAATTTATGCCCTCAAAGATATGTTGCATGGTGCTAAAGAGTGCTGTAAGTGGTGTATAGGATGTTAAGGAAGTCTCATGTTTAAAGTTAATGACACGGCAGTACCCAAGTGTTTCTCCATACCAGATTTAACTGTTAGTGGTTACTGTTTACTTTCAAGATGTGACTCGGGAATGGCTTGGAACGCTGGGAAGTCCCAGTGCTTTTCAATACACTGTGACAGCAGGAATCAAAAAAAGACATAATAATTTTCACTGTAGCAGAAAAATAAATCCTGACTTTCACATAAGTATCCATAAAACTGCTCGCAGGATTGGGCTTGGATGGTGAATAGCAGGGCTGCAAGCAGCTGAGGACAAGGAGGTACTAAAGATGTATCCTTTTCTTCTCCAGAAAACCCTAGCTCCCTGTATAACTGGTATGTAGGATCAAAGGGTCACAGAATAGCTGTACTAGTATGTGAAGCATGTAGAAATTTCTTGCATAGTGGCACCAGAATGAGCCAGGAGCTAATTAGCTTTCTGCTCTAATGGTGGGGGAGTAAAAGGGTTGAAAACTCTCACATGCCTCTGGCAAATACAAGAAGCTGCCATCAGAATATTTCTTAGGAAAGTGATTCATTTAACTGTGGGACAGAAGAAGGGAAATTGAGGATTAATGACCTGTTCATGGGTGGTCAGCTTCAGTTCTTTTAGCAGTTAAATATTCAGATGCTTATTGCTGTGTTTAAACTGTTGAAGGCCTGCCCACATCATTGATACCCGTATATAAAATATGAATATATATGCTGAAATATCTGTGTTCAATATATGCTTAAAAGATGACAAACCCAGCAGTGTACACTCAGATGGAATGTTTTAGCAGAAAAAGATTCTGTTACAAGCAAATCAGTTCATCTGAGTAAAGGACATTTTTAGAAGTATTTTAGTTTGTAGAACATGCAGCATTTCTTTGTATAACCCCCCCCTAATTTTTAAGTAGCTTAGGATTTTAGAGTCACAGGAAAATGGAAGGTAATTGTGAACAGTAATTAAAGCTTATATCAAGCTAGTATGTGATTTGCAAAGTTGTTATGTTGGAGATGAATTGAGATGCATATGAAGGAAATGGCAGTTGAGAATTGCCTTTGTTATGCTAAATCTGAATGCAAGATTTTAGGGACATATAGCATGAACCAAAATATTCTGTATTATTCATTTTAGTGTTCCATTTCAAGAAGCAGATGCATATATAAGTTATGTCCTTAAATTTGGGGTTGTTTTTCCCTATAAATGTAGGACCTGGACAGAGAGAGGTTTTTTTTTTCCCCTAGAAAGGCATGTATTTTCTATTATTTGCTAATAAAGGAGAGAGAAGTAATTCTTCTATGTCAGAAGATTTCCCCTGATGTTGTACTTACGGTAGCCTTGAAACACATTGTCTGTCCGCTCTTTAATACTGGATAATGTTGAAAATGTAATTGAAAACAAAACAACAAAATCACAAATGACAATGATTTCTCTAGTTATTTCTTTTGCTGCTTTTATTTTTTTTCACCTTTTTTCCCTGATTCCCATTAAAATATTGCACAGGAGGCCTTCAAATCTAATAGCGAGTGATGGGGTATTGATATGACTGATGTTACCTGACTGGCTTGAGGTATAGATGAGATATAGCTGCTTTTTTTTAGCTTAGAAACTAGATTTTTCTTTCATTTCAGAGCTTAGAACTTGAACAAGGTAACATACTGTTGCACTTATCTTTATTTAAATGAACTATGCCAGAAGCCAATGTGGTGATGTAAATTGGAGATGCATCGTGTACAGTTTTGCAATTGTAGGGAAATGTTGGTTCTTCAAAAGACTATCTTGGGTTAAAGGATAATTTCGGTATCAGAATCTCTAATGGCATACTGCCGTGACTTATCCTGGTGTTTTCAGTGGCATTTAAGAAAAAGAAATAAGGGTTTTTAATACGTATCTATCTTTCCAGTTCCATTTATTCTGTGTGAGACAGCCTGAGTGTCTTATCCAGACTCCCTGGAACTTCTTGATTTTCCTTTGTCTGCCTTTTCCTCTCAAACTGCAATCATAATGATTTAAGGAGTGAGATTTCATTTTAGATGGCTGTTGTAACAGGTGGTGATGTGGAGTTCACAAATGCAGTCAGAGCAACTTTAAGGTGAACACAGTGCCTTTTAATCTGTATTATCTATGATGGAGTTTCACTTGTGTGGTTAATATAACAGGCTTTAAAATCTTCACCTGTGTGGAGAGCTTTCAGGACTGTGAATGTGTCAGAGCAACATTTGAAAATAAGAATATGGGTCTGTTTTATCTCTGCTTTATTTGATATGCTGAGAAGAGAAATGCAACTTTGGTGAATGTTGTGTATTGTACAAACTGGTAGAATAGTGTTAGTAAGTACTATAGCCTGGAAGGACTTAACGATTCCTTATTGTTCGTAGAAATAACGTGAAACTTAATAGGTTCTGGTTAGGGGTGTGTTTTACTATTTTTCTTTCCAATGCACAAAGTCCTTTTCCTGGGACAAATTTAGGACAATTTCTTTATCATGCTTAGAGCACAAAACACCGATGCTTTGGAAAGTTTCAGATGGAGGAGGCTGCTATTGCCTCCACACGCTCTCCAGACCTTATGATGCATCAGTAATTTCTCTTTAAATGCAGTGCAAAATTGGAAATCAATAGATTGCCTCCTCAAGGATAAGGAGAAGGTTCATTTGGTACTTAAGGGGCAAAACAAAGATCTTTGTAGTATGAAGTTGAAACGCAGTTGAGTTTGCAGATGTATTCTAAAGCTGTCACCAGTAATTAGCAGTCTAATTTGTGTGTTTTATTGAAAAAAACAAATTCTTTAAGAGAATGTCAAAGTGAACACAATGGATGGACTGCAGATTCCCATACTAAAGCAAAACAGCACTATCTTTTTTTATGTGCTGTTTTATTGACCTAGTAAGCAAAATATTATGAGAGGGAAGATTTGAGTTTTTCTATAGATTAAACCACAATACGAGGTTAATTAATTGTTCTTGCAATATTAAAATGTTGCATATTCATTTGAAAGTGCAATAGTTCTCTTGGGAGTTTGCTCACAGCTGAGAATCGAACTAAAAATAACTTCCTTGTTAACTTGCAATAAATTCTGAGGTGACTTAGTTTTGGTGTAGTAAGCATAAACAAAGATGAGAAGAGTTTAAACAATGCTTTTGATTATATAAACTGCAACTTGCCTTTAACTCGCTGTTCTCAGGGTCTAAGCATCCTTTGTAAATTATACTTGAGTGTAGGTTGTTGTTAATTAGTGAGCTTCGCATGGCAATATTATTCCTTGTTAGATCAAAGTATTCTCTGAGGGCTGTATGTTTTTGTGGTTTTATCAAATGTGTGGTTTTACTGAAGCTGACACCTACTTTTTTTTCAGAATTAGTCTCATTAGTACCGTTTCCAGCAGTCCCACTTCTCTGTTGTGGTTTTGGAAGCCTGATAAATTGCTTCAGCATTTTGTTTCCCTCAAGAGCTGTTACATTGGCTGCCCATTAGTTCACCTCCAGTTTAACTTTTTCTTCCCACTTTCAGGAAGTGGGGGGCTCAACTCGCTTTGTATGCTTGAGAACCTGAATTTCCCCCTAAAATTACCCCCTGTAAAGAAGAAAACTCAAGAGCTTTTAAACCAAAGTCCCATTGGAATACTAGCTATAATCTCTCTGGATGGAAAGTGGGGAAGCTGTAATTTTCATTTGCCAGATTTTCTGTTTTGTTTTTTTTTTTTTTTTTTTTTAACCAATGTTACGACAGCAAAATTTGAAGGCAGTAGGATAAAATGTTCTTATGACCTAATGCATAACTCCTACTTCTCACTGAGTCTAGATTTCATCATTTGTGTCTAATGGAAACTGAGACACTTAAAAATCATGAAGCTGCCTCCACTGCTTTTGTGTCATTCCCTGGGTAACTATTGACAAAATACGAAATGTGCAGGTAACTAGCATAGTTAGAATCAATGCATAGTTAAAAAACAGATACTGAGCAATGAGCTATTAAATAGAATAGATGTTTCCTCTTCATATGGGTTTTAGTTTTTAGTAGGCAGGTTTTCTTAAGCAAAGGGATGCAGAGAAGTGGCAAACTGACAGCAAGTACTTCTCGAAAGTGGGGATGCTGCGGAAAGATGAGCATTAAGTGGCCACTGTATTTTGAAAGTTTCTAGATTTATTATAGAATCACAGACTGGTTTGGGTTGGAAGGGACTTTAAAGCTCATCCAGTTCTAACCTTCTGCCATGGGCAGGGACATCTTCCACTAGAGCAGGTTGCTCCAAGCCCTGGCTGACCTGGCCTTGAACACTTCCAGGGTTCGGGCAGCCGCAGCTCCTCTGGGCAATCTGTGCCAGGGCATCACCACCCTCACAGTAAATTAGAAACTTAATTACCACTAAACCTTTGTAGTTCAGTTTTGGGGGAAACTATTTTCCTAGAAATTAAGGAGTTCAAAAGAATCCTAAAGTTTGTTGAGATTTGGTAATGACATATTGTAATGCACGCATTAGAAAATACATCAGAAGTGTATTGTATGCTTCCAGGACAACTTAAGATCCAAAATGAAAGGAAGTTAAATAAAGGTGTGGATAAATTTTTGAAAAGATATATAATTCCTTAGCAATTTGCATAATTAAGGAACAGAGGACAACTTTGTGCCTCAGTAGTAATTGGCCATTCAGTAAAGGTAGGCTTGCTCACTTTACTCCCCTGCAAATTATTCAGCCCTCATTAAATTAGTGCTGAGACAGCAGTAGTGCCTGAAAAATGTGTCATGCCTATAAATGATCGCATTCACTGTAGAACTCCAAGCAACTTAGCCTGACTTAAATTCTCTGGGTAAACAGTAGATTTAACATGGAGTCTGAGCTCTGTAGTTAAGGTGACTTTTCTAACTTAACATAAAGGTTGAATTCTTCCTTAAAAGGGTTGTTGGCAACTTCTTATCAGTATTCTGCCTTTCAAGCACAAGTATACGGGTTCTGAAATGGACTGCAAGTTCTAAAAACTGTCCTAGAAAGAAATAGATAGGAGGAGAAACATATTCTAGAGAATGGGTCTAAATTTTAAATAGTGTAATGGGATAAAGCTATGGAACAGTTCTCAAGATATGTTTAACTGCATTCTGTAGTGTGACATTAGTAAGGCCCATTACAAGTTTTCCTGAGGCAGTTTTGGCCAGCTGCTGTGTATTGCATTGCTTTGTTTTACTGAGAAATTTTACTTTGATGATTTTGGAATATTTTGCTCCCTACATCCCCATTTTTAACTGATAATTTACTTAGAATGCTATTGAATAAGCTTAGTTGTTGCTGATGTTGTTTTAAAATGATGCACATAATGGAAACCACGGGTTTTCATAGATACGTATGCCTTATAGCCTGGTTTAAAAAAAAAAACAAATATCCACTGGAATATTTGAAAGAATACATGATTTTTCAGAGTATGCTAAGTATAGTATTCCAGCAAAAATTGTCACAATTTGAACCACCAGAATATGAGCAGTCGTATTCTGTAATGATGGTTAAAGAAATTCTAGCCTATACATGTTGACTTTTGTCTATATTTTCTACAAATAGAAATGTTGTAGATTGGCATTCATACTTGCTGCAATGAGCCACTGCTTCTTCCCTATCCTTTCCTCTTCCCACACAAAGGAAAAAATAAGTCAAAAGTTTATGATCTTCACCATTTCACATAGAAATCTGTAATGTAATTGAAATAATTCCTAAATCCTATCCAAAATTATTATCTGTATTTAGTCAAAAAGCTGGCATTTGTTTTGGTGACTTTTCATAGATGAAATGCAGCTTTTAGCTCTTAATTTTAAATGGCCATGTCATTGTTTACTTGTAAGTGTGTGCATGTTCACATGTGTACCCATTCATATGTGTCTTGGAGCTTTTCCTTCTTCCTCAGATAGAAAAGGAACTGATTCTGATTGCAGGTTCCTTTTCAACTCTGAATCTGGACAACTTGCCAGGTACAGTGAGGGTAGGATAGGTTTCTCCATTATGGATATTGGACATCTTGAAAGTATACATTCATCAAGGCCTTGAGAAAGAAAGAACAAGTCTTCATAAGTAAGGAGTAACTTTCTTCCCACTTACATTTTGAGCAAATATTGTCTGACCTTAGAGTAAAAAAAGCTGATATTCTTGAGAAGACAAGAATAGGCATATCTGGGGCTTGTCAGCAAGTCTGGTTTTTTTTCCCCCTGAGATGAAGAGTCTGGCTTGATAACACTATTTTTCAAGAGGCATGGAAACTGGACTTTTACATCAGTGAGTTATGGGTACAGTGAACCGGCAGGCTGGTTTTCTTCCTGTCTGATCCTCTTCAGAATTATCTTTGGCAAGATATACAAAGTAAAGGAATCGGTTTTCTACATTCATTTTGCATTAAATGAAACAACCATAGAGTTCAAGTGAAGGGTGTTCTACTCTTATTATTTTTAAGCCTGAAGAAGAAACTGGATTGACATTCTTATTCGGCACCTTTGAAGTCCCTCAGTTGCTTCAAGTACTTTGAAACTTCCAGCTCTTATTATTGAACCTTTCATCGGTTTAAGAGATGAGTACTAGATCTATGCTTTCTTTTGTGAAGAAATTAGTTGGATAGTCACAGCACACTGGTGGCTCTAGGTGTCACAGTTGGACCTTCCTGAATTCTCTATTCACTATTTGTTTTTTCTTGTTGGCTTTCATGCAGTGCAGTAGCATTCACTTTTGCTGATAAGCTTTAGTGATATCAACATGCCATCTGCTATTGCCAGTAGTCTTCAGTCTACCGCATCATGGAATCAACGCTACAAAATCGAGTATGTGCTTTAAGCAAGACCTTTGAGCATTTTGGTGGCCTGCTTCTCAGCTATTTACTATATTTTAATCAAATGATTAAAAAAATGTTTTGAATAATCCGTTTTGAGCATCCTAACAACATGTCAGTGCAGCTTAAGTGAGGCTGCAAGGCAATAGCTTTAATGGTGTGTATTTGATAGCATGCTAATCAGTGTTCAGGTCTGATGTCTTACACTACCAAAGAGCCAAAGATGGTACATCTGGAATTTGTCATACCTATAGTTTATCCAGATGTTGCAGCTAGTAAGGAAGATGATGACTACAATATGTGTTGCTTTTGCCAGCAGTCTTTCATTTCAGGGGTGCTGCTTTTATCTCCTAAGGCTCTCTGGCTTTCATTCTACCTGGGTCTTTGTCATCATTAAAGGGGTTCTGAGAGCCTTTCCTACTCAAATAGAAGAGTTTCTTTCCAAATGTCACTGCTGTACTGTCAGTTTTTATTATTGGCCTGACATACTTTTCACTATAGCTGGAATAGTATCTCTGCTTTCTGTATACTGATGCTGAGAATTATTTGGCAGTGCAGTTGAAACAGTAATATGTTGAAGGTTCTCTAGGCTAGAATTCCTCAGCCCCAAAGTAGGCCTTTAGGGCTGGTTTAGGTCTGTATTTATTTGTCAGCAATTTATCCTGCCTAAGTCCCTGGCGTATTTTATATGTGCCTGGTGTGCATGTTTAGCTTTCTAGAGAGAGACATCTAGAGACATGCATAAATATCTGAGGTTTTCTGATGCATGCAGATCACGCATGTATACAGCAGTCTGGGCAACTAAATAACAAGTAAGACAACAGATGTGTTATCTACCACTTTCCAGATGCCCAAGTTCTACTTTTCACTACTTGAATCATGTTCTATCTAGTATCCAGGATGTGAGTGCTCTCACAGACACCTGGAAAGTTGGTCCCTTGGGATAGCAATGAAGTTATAAAGTAAATACAGAAGATGTGAAAGTGGGCAGTGGCACTTCTGCTGGGTGTTCCTATTGCTATCCAAGTATCCCAGAATGAGTCACTGCTTATGGTATGGGACTTATTAATTTTCTGATTTATTTAAGTTTTTCTTGCATCTGTAAGTCTCCTAGTTGCAATAGCAAATTCTGTTTGATTGTGCTGCCAGCTGATAGGACAGAAGAAGGAGAGAGCATAGGGAATACATTTCAGGAAGGTCAGGAATACTGGTTATCTGCCTACAGATATTGTTTTTTTTTTTAAAGTATTACCCCTGGTATTTCTGAAGCAAAAGTAATAATCCTTTATATTTCAGTTTGGTCTAGTGAGGCAGGGGCAAAAGAGGAAATTATAAAAATTAGTAGAATTTTTGATGTTATTTTACTAACACATCCTAAGCATTTTTTAAGAATTAATGCTTTTTATGTTTTTTAAGCTAGTTTTTTTAATGGCTTAGAAATAAATAAGAAAAGTGTTTTCAGTGTGCATTAAATGGCATTGGGGTTGTGAATGCGCAACTTGCATCTCCCTTTGAATTGCCTGAAGATGTTGATCAGTATCAGCAATACAGATTTTAGAGGATGGATTATTTATCCTGTTTTTTCCTGAACTTTGATGTCAGTGAATTGCTGTTATGTGTATTTATTATCTACGTTGGCCTAGAAATTAGTAAACGGTATAGCAGCTGCAGGGAAAAAAAACCCACAACCTTTTTTTTATGACCAATTGGACTGTTTTCTGACTCTGTTGAATAATAATAATCAGAATTGACGTTGAATAGTACAGAGAGATTTTGGGTAGAACATAGAGTGGGTAGGGGTTTTATTGTTTTGAGGGGATGCATTTCATCAAGGTAGAACAATGAAGAAAAACGGACAATGATTAGATGACAAAGTGAGAAAAGAACATGGTGAATTCTCTCAAAATGTGGAGTTGTTGCTGCTGAGCTATTCTTTGAAATGTTTTAACAACAACAACAAAAAAGTCATTGAACTAATTATCCCTTTTTTTTCTTTCGTTCTGATTTATAGAAAATTTCACCTTGGGTAGGTTTGCGCAAGATCAACATCTCCTACTGGGGATGGGATGACATGTCTCCTTTTACCAATACAACTCTGCAGTGGCTTCCTGGAGAGCCAAATGACTCTGGCTTCTGTGCGTATCTAGAAAGAGCAGAAGTGGCAGGGCTGAAAGCAAATCCATGCACTGCAATGGCGGATGGTCTTGTGTGTGAAAAACCTGTTGGTAAGCCATCTCTTTTACTCAGTTACAGTTACTGTCATAATTAGCAAGCTTGTTTGGGTTTTCATTGGTTAAGAGATATTTTTGGATAACTTAGATTAAGTAATTACAATATATATGTATTTAATCTAGACCTTTAATATAGAAAGCAAGTAATATTCCCAAATCAGGAAATACTTATTTGTGAATTAGCTTACATGGCTTAGTTTGCATTACACCAGAAGTCTTATAAGTTGTCTCTAAATCAGTAATAGTCAGTGACAACAGTGATTGAGTGATTGTAGTATGAAAGCGAATGTGTTCAGCAAGGCTGATGTTCAGTCAGGTTCAAAGAGAAAACATTATTCAACATTTTAGCAGTCTGAAAGGCTGACAGAACCAAAATCCTTTTTCTGTCTTGGAGCGGTTTTTATGCATGAGGATGACTATGGCAAATAATCACTTGACAGTTCAAATTACCATTTTCATGCTCTGATTGTCCTATGTTTCCCTTCATAGCTGTAGGGCTGAGCGCATGAAGTTCTTTAAATTTCACCTTCAGATTTGTTTTGTGCATTGTCACTGCAAAACTGGAAAACAGCTGCATTGTTGGAGTGTTGGGAACACTGCCTATCAGTCTGATGGTGTTGCTGTGAAATTGTCCAAGTTGTTAACCTGCATAACAAAAGTGATCTTACTGATTCTTTATTCTTTTCGAAGTAGTTCCAAATAGTGATGTCATTGCAAAGTGTACATCGCACATCCATTGCTACTGCCATCTATATTTCCTAAAAAATTAATCTTTCAGTGTTCTTAATATATCGGCAGGTGAAGACTGGTTTGAGAACTTGGCTGGTATTGAATATGAACCAGTAATATATAAAACCATTTTAATATATAGGAGGGCTTGATTCCAATGTTTCACAAGGCTTTTTTGCATGGAAAATACAGTGCTAAGTATACTTTTGCATTCCTACCTAAGAATTACTATGCTCTTGTTGTACACTTAACGGTTTTATTTTAAATCAAAGCTGAAATCGGGAGTTAGGATATGCAAGTTCTTTTTGTGTGTTACAAATTTCTGAGATGACATAAACCATTAACTGAGCCAGAATGTGGGTCTGTAATAAAAAAAAGCAAACAAAAATCTCTTAACTTGAAAAACCCTTAATAACTGAAAGAGAACACCTCCAAAATGAATCTGTTCTGCATTGAACAATGTTCCTTTTATTACTTTCCCTTTGATTTTAGTTACTTTCATATGTATACTGTATGGCAAAATTTTAGGTGCAAGTTAGCCCTAATTAGAATATTTTTTTGCTTATACCGTGTGGAACTAATGAGGATGATCAATAGATCCAGAAATCTACTGTACTTGTTATAGGAGTTCGAGATACATTTTATGTATGTGCAGGTAAGCAACTAAACTGACATCACCAGGCAATGAATATTAAATTTCATGAGTATATAGGTAAAATTGCTCTGAAATGTTTCAGATGGCCTCTTAGAGCTGTAGTGTGACTCATGCTGAGTATTACTTAATAATTTTTATAAAACTTTATAATATTTATATATTGTAACATAACTTTGGGTGAAAATATTTATGGCTATTTAAGGGCACGATCACTTTCACAAGAGTTGTTGTAATGGAACATGTCATTAAAGGAGATTGAACCTGTGTTCAAAATTATAAATGTGATTTTTTTCCAGTCAGTCCCAACCAGAATGCCAGACCCTGCAAAAAGCCATGCTCCTTGCGAACAACGTGTTCTAACTGCACGAGTAATGGTATGGAATGTATGTGGTGTAGCAGTACGAAGCGATGTGTTGACTCAAACGCCTATATAATCTCCTTCCCATATGGACAGTGTCTAGAGTGGCAAACTGCCACATGCTCCCGTGAGTATCTTAATGAACAGTGATCCTATTAAATATACTGCCATATTTGTTGCCACACAAAAGTGCATCCATGAGTAGGATTCAGCACATTGAATAAAGATAAAAATAATTTCAAATGAATGACTTTATATAGCTACTAATGTGAGCAGCCAATACTCCGTATATGTTCTCTAGATACAGATAAAATACTGGCAGTTCTTTTCTGATGAAACATATTTAGTCTTCTGAAACAGTAAAAAGTGCTTATTGTTTTCAATAGATTTATACAACATTAAATTATTAAAATAAGATTTATTTATTTAATAAGGTGAGACAAATTTAGTGTTTCTGAGAATCTGATTCATTTTGTCAGATTCAAAATAGTACATTTTCCTATCATGCAAAGATGAAAATACTGTTACAGTTATGATAGTAGTAGTCTTGAGAATTTGTAACACAGATGTAAACCAAATGGTTTTGGACTTCCTTAGATTCTTCTCACTTGCCAGTGCTGATTATTAACTCTTGTAGATTTTTCCTTTGTGGAAATAGAAGGAATTCTTTAGGCCAACAGGCAGGTAAAGGATACACAGGAAACTTTTCTGTGTGATCAGACTGGGTCAGGCTGTGTTAATGTTCAAGGCTGCTCGTTTCATCCCTTTGAGATAAAATAAAAGTGATTTATTTTGTCAAGCAATAACGGTACTTCCCAGTTGTCCCCTTTGGAAGCATATTTCATCAGAAATTGATACTATGCTTCTCTAGGAGAGTAAGAAACCTACTCATTGTACCTTCCAGAGTACCTTTCTGCTAGAGCTACTTTCCAAGTCTGTAGTGACTGGACCTCTTAAGTTCAGCACCATGTACTTCCAGTATGTGTCAGTGCCGTAATTCATGTAGAGGCTGGAGTCAGCTGCCTGGTGCCTCAGATTCTTGTCTCAGTCCTGGTTTATTTAGAACAATTCTTCAGTCACCTTCCTACAGATGACTGTTTTTCAGTATTTTTACTGTCCTTCAAGATTTGACTCAGATACTTTCTACCTGGCCAGTGGGACCTAAACTTAATGTTTAGGACCTCTGAAGTGTGCTGGTGAACTTTTGTTGTTGCTCTTCTCTCTTGAGAGTGTTTTTCTAGTTACTTCCAACTTCCTTTCCCTTTTTTGGTATTAACATCTCTGTAGCATTTTGTTTCTGGATATGTTGTGGCAGAATTGATGATGTTGACAACACGAAGCAACTTGCTTCAGGGTCCTAATTACATCATGATTCCATTTAATAGATTATGGATACAAATATAAAAAAATACAAAAGTTAGTTACTTGCATTCACCTAAACCTCAGGAAATTATTGTAAAGTACGGTCCTGCCATCTCTGTAATAGGAACCATTGATATATCTTTGTTTAAGGAGAAAAGAACGGTTATATGTGCCAGGCTCCTACATATATCTGGATAAAGGAATCTAGGGCATGGGAAGATTTTTTCTTCCAGTACAACTGGCCAAGAACCTATATTCCTTTTATTTGAGATTCCTTCTTCATTCCTAGTAACTGTAGATTATAAGGAACCAGTACAATGTTAATCTGTTCTTCTAAACTTTTACGTTTAGTAAATTTCTGATGTTAATACAGATTCTATGGTCCAGGTTCAGTGTGCACTAAAAGTAGGGTTTATATGTTCCTTGGGTCCTTATGTCCTCTAAACCCAGCCATTGGCCCATGTTTGGTGTAAGAATAAGGGAATAAATAGGAACAGTTAATTTCTTGTCCCATATATTTACAGTAATAATGCTGTAATTATGTAAAGGTTTATCTCTTGTAACAGTTCAATAAACCATTTTTCCCTCTGTAAGGACTCAATTTTGAAACTTCTAAAATACTGACAGTGTATTAGGGCAAACACACTATTTATCAATTGAAACTTTGGAGATAAAATGGAGAGAATGCATAGGCACCATGGTTAGCTTTTTAGAATAGCATTTATCATATTATGTCAGCCTGAACTTTTAATCATGTTTTTGTGTGCACATCATGCAGATTGAGTTTGTTTTCAGAACACTGGAAATTGTTCGTAATATAATTGCCACTTTTGTCAGGTCTGTGAAAGTTTATATTAAATGAGGCAGACAGGATTTGCTGTGTACTAGTTCACCCTTACATAAAGGCAGTTTTGTATGAAAAATTATTTCCTATTCAACAAATTTAAACAAAACAAACATAAAACCACAATTGTGTATTCCTAAAGCAGGATTTGTTCTTTCCAGAGTTTTAAAATTTTAGGTATTTTGCATTTAAGCAAGAAAATAACTGTCCAAATGAAAGGTATTTCAGACATTGTTTCACTCTGAATGACTTGAAAACTTTATTAAACAGATAGAACATTATTGCTGCTGAGGTAATGAAGTAGTAAGTGGATTGTCCTATCAAGGGGTAGTGTTTCTACTGACTTGAAGAATGGAAAGTAACCATACCTTTAAAAAACCAACTGTTTTAATTTTGTTTTTATTTTGACTGATTAATGAGGTTTTGGATATTTTACTCTGAATGAAAAAGAATTCACACAGTCATGTATGCTTTCAAGGAAAAAATATAACAGATGAGAACTTCACATTTATCTTCACAACTTGGCATTAAAATGAAGAATGCTGTTTTATTTGGTGACATTTTGTCATTTTAATACTTGCTTGCCAAAAAGTTGCATTCCACTCTTTCCCCACATCCTTCCATCCATTGTGGCTTTTGATTGAATAGCTGACAGTTGAACAATCTTGAACCACCTCTAGAATTTCAAAGCTGAGAAGAAATTTCTGCTTGAATATTCCCTTTTTCCATAAACAATAACTTCTCTGCTCTCCTCAGTGTTTCAGCTGAATGCCACTATCTGAGGATTTTCACTTTTGGTTCTGTTTTATCTTCTGTGAAGATGGTGCAGTTGATACTTCGGAACTGTTTTCTCCTAGCTTCATAAATAACAGCATGAGAATTGTTTGGATCATTTACAGTGCATCTCTGAAAGGGCAAACCAAACAGTACAGAATGGCAGTCTTTAATTTCCTGTTGATCCTCTTGTGTATTCAAACCAGAAAACTTGTATCATTAAGCTTCAGATCTGATGAGGTCTGGTGTAAAACTGATCTTTCACATGATTGATGTTGATTTCCAAGAACAGTTGAGATACCTTCATTCCTTTTTTTCCATATTTGTGAAACTTGCAAAGTTTCCTTCTATCTGAATTCTTCCAAGTGAAATGATGCAAGAGATCATGCTCCAGCTCTCTGTGCTGTTGAAGTCCTTTTGAGATCATATTCAGGTTCTTAACTGCCTGTTTTCTTGATATCCGCGTGTATCTTTAAACTGCTGGAGTATTTTTTTCTGTGACAACTTTGATAGATTTTAAACAATTTTAGTAATTGTTGAACTCTCTGTAGCTGCCTTTATTCAGCAGTACAGCATTAATTTAAAGAGATGTAGCAGAAAGAGCTCAAATGAACTTGTGGACTCTAATGGTGTTCTTGAAGATATTAAATTGTTAATTTTTTGTTAATAAGAAATAGCAGTAACTTCAGCATAATAATTTTATTTGATTCTAAATGGGCTTAAAATATAAAGCAGACCATTTCATGAGAAATAAATAATTTAAGCATAGTGGAATATAAAAGATCTAGGGGGAGACTTGATTTTTAGTAAGCAAATTAAAATGCTGATATACTCATAACAGATGAGGCTCTGAAGACATAGTTCAATGAAATGGGGTGGAATTATGACTTGTAGCTTAAGATCCTTAAGTTTTGGGAAGACGTGTACTATGTTAGCTCTTTTCAGAAGTTCTATGAAAGAAAATTGGGTGTATTTGTAGATGAATACTCAGGTGTGATCCCTGGATACCTTGTGCCACCAAAAAATTTTAGTTTGAATTATGGGTTTAAACAGAAACGGGGGAAGTTAAGGTTAGATATAAGGAAGAAGTTCTTGACTGTGAGAGTGGTGAGGCACTGGTACAGGTTGCCTAAAGTACTAGTAAATGCTCCATCCCTGGCAAGTGTTCGAGGCCAGGCTGGATGGAATCTTGGACAGCATAGTTTAGTGTGAGATGTCCCTGCCCGTGGCAGGAGTTGGAACTTGATGACCTTAAGTTCCTTTCCAGCCCAAACCAGTCTGTGATTCTATGAACTATCACAATTTTTTGATTATTATTATCACTTTTATTTATATTCTTGACCTTGCCTAGATTTCTAGTTTTCCTGTGGGAAGGATTGCTTGCATCGAGAAAATTAGTAATATATGTATACCATGATATATATTAATAATAAGCACATAATACATATTTTATCATGGGATTTGGTGAAGATGTGCAATATTGTTCTGCCTCGTTATTTTTGTTGATTTGAAATCTTCGTTGTTACACTGTGGTGCGCTTTATGATCTTTGAAGAAGTACAGCTTTTAAAGAAAATGCAGATGCTCTTACTACTGTTGCTGAAATTTTTAATATGCAGAAGGAAATAGAAATGTGAAATTGGGATTGTAAAACCCTAGCATCTCGCTTAGAAAAAAAGCAACAAACCAAAACCTCCTCTTGCATTAATATTATATTCCATGTAATACAGCTCAAAACTGCTCTGGACTGAGGACGTGTGGACAGTGTTTGGAGCAGCCTGGGTGTGGATGGTGTAACGATCCCAGTAACACTGGAAAAGGGCAGTGTTTGGAAGGATCATCACGAGGCCCAATGAAGGCGGTTGGCATGCACTCTAATGAAATGCTGCTTGATGCTAGTCTCTGTCCAAAAGAGAAAAACTATGAGTGGTCTTTTATCCAGTGTCCAGGTAAGGTCTGCATCCATTCTTTCTTTTGTATGAAATAGGAAATATCTCTCTGTTTAAGTATCCCAAATTAACATAATTATTTTGAGTAATACAGATAACATTTGCATGAGGAATTTGTATTTCCAGAATATTTCCTAAATATAGAGTTTGTTAGCCTCTTTAGCCTCTTGTTTACTGAACACAGATGTGCTTCCTGTCATGCAGAGTCACATGTGAAATTTAATGCAATTATTTTAATCAAAACCGCCATTTTTTGTGTAAATAAGTTTCCACACATCCCATTGTTTTAGTTTTTCAAATCTAACAATATGAATTTGCTCTGTCTCTTGCTTTCTTCTGGCTTCTGTATCCATATCCATCACAGAAAAGCTCAGCTGGGGAGAAATTATCTATTGGTAACTGATGATGCCAGGAGCTGCGAACTTCCTGCATCCCTGTTGCTCACACAAAAGTCCAGCTGGCTGTGAGAACAGGGGGCTGCAAGTCTCCGAGCTGTGCCTCCAATCTACTTCTTTCGCATTTGGTGTAAATAAAATTATGGTTTTATCATCTTAAAGAGAATCTGAATTTAAGCCACACTGATATGATTATAGTATTTTAATCATTGGAAAAGTAAGCAAGATGTCAAGTGCTTTAAGGTGCTGGAAGCTGAGCTGGTACAGTTCAAATCCTGAGAGCAGTATGAGAAAGCAACAGCGCAGGCAAATGAAAAGCCAACTGGGGAGTTTGACAGACCTGCAGTGGTAATTTACAATAAATAATACCATTTAGAAACTTTTTTTTAGAATAAATGGTGTAATTGTGCTAAAGGCATTTTTCCAGCAAGTGTTCCTACTGCTTGTAAATTGGAAAGCTGAGCTTCTCTAGGATCAGTACTCTTATGGGTACATGCAGCTATGTTTGCTCTCCCGGGCCCTTTTTCATGAGTGTATTCCCTATGTGTGTGTGCCTATGTGATGTATTTGTGCTAATACATATATATATATTTACATAACTGTTTGTATCACTGTATTGTTTAGAAAGCAGAATCTCTGAAGAGTGTTTTATTTTGGTAACTTTTTTTTGATGCATAGAGTAGATATTTTAGGATGATGAAGTGAAATGTAAAGCCAGGTGGGCACTGTTACAGGGTCTAAGTTCAAAGTGAAAAACTCCCAACCATCTAATACCGTTTCCTGAACACAGAAGCCTCTAGTAAATTCCTGGAAATAGGAATACATTTCCATACATTACATTGTATGGAAACCTCTGTACTTTGTTAGAATGCAACTATGTTTTTATTTTTAGTAAGCGCAATTATTAGACTTTCACTACAATACACAGTATCTACCATTGGTGAAACTGCAATTGTTAATATACTGCTTGTCTGAAATGTTTGAGTTAGCAGTTTTCACCCTCATATTAGGTTAATATTTATTGTTTATGGATAAAATTCTGTAATCATTCTATGTTCTAACCAAGAATTCTCTGAAGTTTTGAATTTAAGTGGCAACTTAAATTTGCTTGGAATAGGCTGTAGGCTTTTACTTAAGCTTTTCCTTTTCTTGAAATACTGTCTGTAATGGATTGTATTTACACAGTTTATTGTTCTTAGCACAGCAATCATTGATGCTTGTGAAATGAGATAGAATTGATACCAAGACTGTATAAGCTTATGGAACAGTTTTTAGTTCCAATGAAAATAAAAGTAAGTAGCTTATAACATGTAGCTTAAAGATTATTCTGTCACACTGATGAATAGTTTGCTAAGCCATTCATGTTCATTCATGTATGCAGTTAGTTTTCCTTGTAGTTCATATTGATGTTCTTTATAGTGCCTTTGGGCAGTTGTGTTGGTTGTAAGTGTTTTAAATTCATTATCATTCTCTGTTCAAATCTTTAAAGCTAAGATTCATCAAGTGGCTAAAAAAATGTTTGGGTTTTTTTTTTGTCACTGGTCATGTTGAAATCTGTAGTCCTCAAAGCATCTGTCATGGTATTTCTTTTGATATGGACGCTTTTTTTTCTTCATCGGATTTGTATTTATTTTAATTGAAGTACTGTTAGAAATGAATTAACAAACATGTATATATTGAAAAAAAAGGAAGAAAAATAGTGTTGGCATTTTGTCTCACAAGAGTGTCAATTTAGGTAGGATGCAAGCCCAAGTGTGTCTATAAAGTCTAAATTTCTCTGAAAAGAATTGTGAACTTATTTTATCTACTTTGTTTAAAAATAGATGAAGTGCCTTTACACTGAATCCAGGGTGTAATGCAGGCATGCGTTTTGTAGATTTTCCTAGTAGTCAGTATTTTCTTAAAGCTGAATTATCAACAATTTTCAGCATCACTAACCATTTCAACTGAGAGGTCAAAAGCAAATTAGACATAAAATTGTTTATATCCTGAGCAGCCTCACTGAAAATTCAGCTAAATGACATTTGTATGCATGAGGAAAATAACTGTGTTGCTGCTACTGATGTACACTAAAATCACTTGAATCACTTAAAAGCCTTTAGAGAAAAAAATGACTTCTGAAAATTTAAATCATAGTTCTTATTGAAATGATTGTTACAATGTCTCATTATTTGAATTACCATTTTAATTATTTAATACTGATGTTTCCAGTTTGATTGCACTTGTCTGTGTCATAGGAAGTTGTTGAACTGTGCAATTCATCTGGCTTTTCATTTTCCTCAGTGAGATACATATTTTTAGGAAAAGCAGCAGATATATTATCACTTTTGGTGTGCTGTGTCAATTGTTGATTGCTTTGATTCGTATTGTATGTATGTATTTTTGAATCGGATTTAAAAACTCTTCCATTTACTTTGCCTTAACGAAGCGTAAGAATAAGAGCTGTTATATATGAACAGGTCATATAATATGACTATCAGCAAACTAAAATTCATAGTAAAAAAATTGGTTATTTACGGTTGCCTTCACTGTCCATTAAAGAACACAAAAATTCAGGAATGCAAAACAGAGCATTAGGAAGCATAGAAAATGTATAAATAAATGATCCACTAGTTAGATTATCAGAATGAAACATTTTCCCTGTATTATCATCCAATCTTAATTAGACAATTTTACTTTTAATAGAACACGTGTTTAATGCGCTATCTCCTTTTGGTTTATTGGGCTGCTTTTTTTTTTTTTTTCAACATTTCCTGGAAGTAATTTTATGTGTCAGACATGAACAAAACCCCAAATGGAGCTGCAATTCATGGTCTTTTTTTTGTAGCTTTTTCTAGAATAAGCAACAACCCACAAAATGGTGAACTGCTGGAGGAAGACACCACGAAGTTGTCTAAAAATCAAGTATTCTTAGGAAGAATATAACTTGTAGATTCTAAAAACATTTAGTCCAGGTAGAAAACTTTCAAGTAGTATAGAATTATAGAATGTAGAATCATAGAATAGTTTGGGTTGGAAAGGACCTTAAGATCATCCAGTTCTGACCCTCCTGCCATGGGCAGGGACACCTCACACTCAACCATGTCACCCAAGGCACTGGCCAACCTGCACTTGAGCACCGCCAGCAATGGTGCATTCACGACTTCCCTGAGCCGCCCATTCCAGTGCCTCACCACCCTTACAGAAAAGAATTTCTTCCTTATATCCAATTTAAACTTCCTCTGTTTCAGTTTGAACCCATTGCCCCTTGTCCTATCACTACAGTCCCTAATGAAGAGTCCCTCCCCAGCATCCCTATAGGCCCC
>JANRGW010043079.1:0-25025 GCA_024733675.1 Psilopsiagon aymara | reverse complement strand
CAGCCTATTTAATAGCAAGAGGTTGATGTAAGGAGTTAGATTAGACGTTAGGTATTATTGGGTAGTAGTACTTTCTGACCTACTTGAGAACTCTGAGCCTTAAACTACGTTGTAAACCAGAAGTGTTGGTATCTAATTACTTCCATAAACCTTGGCTGGATCCTTTCACTGGAGTCAAGACCCCCTGTTAGGGGAAAAATAAAGTCTCCTGTTTGGAGAAAATATTATACTAGACTGCTCCAAGGCAAAATATTTATTTGCCTCTCTCGTTCTTCGTTCATTTTTAGTTACTTCTCTGGATTCAGCACAAATGGATTTTGTTCAGATTAAGCTTTTGGGTACTTTAAGCACATCATATTAAAATCAGAATAATAAATAGTTGAGTTTCCTTCTGTATTTATTTCTGTGTTGTTAATTTGATTGTACAGCCCTTATCCTACTGAATTCAATGAGATTGCAGACATAAGTAAGATTGACTCACACAAGCACACTTGCAGGGTTGGATTCAAAATATCCACTGTATTTCCATTATACAGTATTTTATTTATAGATTATTTTTGGTGTTGTGAATGAGTACTTGAGGGATGAATATAGGAAATTCCTCACAGAAGAGTACCATTAATTTCAGAAATGTATTTTATCTAACTGAAAATAATGAAATCTCGTTGAAATTGAAGGGGTGATTCTGCAAAATACAGAACATCCTGAATTCCTCTTGAGTTCAAATACCATAGTTGCTTTTCTCTGAGTGTATTATAATTCTGCTCACAGAATGAATGTAGAAATTCCAGCTGATCTCTTCATTTCTGGGCACAAGATGCAAAATTAGTAAAGATATTTTAAAACATTTTTCTACTGTGTACTATAATTATGTTTATCCCTGTTCTCCCCAGCTGATTCTGAAAACTCTGAGTATTAAAAAGAGCTAGCTAAATCCATTTTATTTTTAGTAGCTCTTCTGAATAAAACATAGATCTGTAACTAAATGTAGTAGTATTTTCAAATACTGAGATATACCAGTAAATTAACAAATCAAATTAGAAGAATTGGGGAGAAAAATGCTATATAGAAACTTCCTTTTCTTCATCTAAATGTCTTTAGAGCATACACTACTTTGTTATTAAAAACAAAAAGAAAATAAAAAAAAAAAAAAGGAAAGAAACAAACAGCTGGTGTTTAATGACTCTGTCAGACCCAATTAAAAAACATCAACTAGTTACTTTGATTTGTGTTCAGCCATGCCATGGGTATACTTAAAAACATTATACTCTGCCAGAACTCATTTTGGCTTTGTTTACATTTATCTTTTAAACATATAAGACTATTGATGGCAAGTTACCAAGGTTATAACCCCTTTATATTCATCAATTTTTAATCTAAAAAAGAGGCTAAGAGGCAGTGAGACTCATCCATAGCTACTTGAACACTTAAATGAAAGTGTGCAGTATGTGAATGCTGGATGAAATAATCAAAGGAATGGAAGAAAGGGAAATGAAAGGATGCTGGTTTTCTGTGCTCCTAATGCAGTTATTTTATTCTACATGATTTCCTCCAAGTTGATTGTGCTTTCATGGATCTATGGCAAAATCTTTTTTTGGATTTAAAATAAAATTATTTGTATGTTACATATGATGCCTTTAAATCATGAAAACCTTCTGTTGTTTCAGTTTCTTAATAATTTACTTTTGATAATTATTCAGTATCTTCTTGCCATATTATATGGTACTGTTCCCTGAGTCTCAAGCAATTTCCAGTAGTTACTTTTAACTGCTAAATGAGTTGTATCTGGCCAAGTTCTACTCTGTTGTCTACATTTTATGTTCTTTTTAATGACAGCAAAATTAACTCTGAGGTATCTAAGGCATATTTACTGTTTTTTAGATTTACAGAAATTAAAGACTACTCTGGAAAACTCAATTTCAGCCTGCTTTCTCCATCTAAAAAGGAGTATTGGGCTATGTTGGCCTACAATCGTTCCAAGCTTTGCAATATACTGTTCTCCAATGAGCTGAACCGACGCCTTTCTCCCCATGGGGTGACGTCTAACTCAGTCCATCCTGGAAATATGATTTATTCCTCCATTCATCGTAACTGGTGGGTGTATACCCTGCTGTTTACCTTGGCTCGACCCTTCACCAAGTCCATGGTAAGTGAATCACAGTGTTTTACACATACTCATTTTTTTCTAATTAAGGGAGTAAAGTTACAAAATTCCAGATTTATGTGTCTGCTTTAACCTATTGTCTTTTATTACTATGACCCTGATTTTAATTACAAAAAGTCATTAGTTCATTAGTACACATTAGTGAAGTGTTCTTAGAGGATTCTTCCGTCATTTTAGATCAACTTTGTCAGTCTTCAGTAAAGGTACCTTGTTAGGTGGTATGCATGACTTCCTTGTTTGAATACATGATTTTCACTGTGATTAAGGTAGTTGAGCATCGTAGGTATGGGATTCCTTTGAGTTATTTCTGTGCTTGGTATATGTAAAACATCAAAAATTTTCTTTGTTTTTTAAGTGGAATACGCTTGACTGCATTTCTTATGTAAACAGATGCCAAGTTAAAAAAGATGCTACAGCCATTATTAATGGCTAAGGGAAAGTGCCTTCAGTGGTAAAAGCACCTTCATTCATATTTAAAACTAAAAATAAAAACAAACCCCCAACAATTTGCTTGATTCTTCCAAAGCACCGAAGGCAATGGGTGTTTTTCCCTTTGTCTCCTTTGGAGTGAGACCAGGACATAATGAAAGGCTGCACGATTCTTTCATAACCAACAGTATAAGGCATCATTAGATGAGAATTTGCAGCATCATCAGTTACTCTTTATCCCTTGAACCTCTAGCCCAGGTTATTTATCCCTTTTTTAGTCAGAGGATGACTGTTGCTTCATTGAGAACTGCCTTCCTTTAACCTTTTTGACGTTTCTCACCCCTTGTTCACTGACAAAGAAGGGTGTTCCCCAAAGGGGAGCAGGGAGGGGGAGTCTCACCTGGATATGTGCAGCTACGAATCAGGGAAATGAGAAGATTCATACCCCTGCAGAAGTGATCTGGGCACAACAGTTTGTTCAAGCCCAAACCAGGCCCTTTTTGCAGGAGACTTCACAGGTGACAAGTAGTTCTGTTGTAACATAACTTCCTGCTGCTGAGATATGGATTCAGACCAATTAGCTTAATTTTAAAAAGAGCAGAGAAGAACTTGGTAAGGCAGAGGAATCCATCCTTAAGTAGCTTAATCTGCCACATAAGCTGTAACAGCTGAGCAAATCAGTGGTGGAACTTGCATGTATACCTGCATAAAAAAGTTTGCTTGTAATTTTCATTGTCATTTAGATAGTGAAATTAATCTCAATTTTTACCATGTCAGTGTAAGTAGAAACAACATTTATAGTGTTCATCACTCTGCTTATGCGTCCAAAAAAGAACAGCTTCTTGGACAATGTTGGATCTCCAGTAAGACCCGGGAAGGAAAAATAAAAACACTCTAGTGTGGTACACTGATAATATGTCAGTCAGGGGAGTCTTCACACCTCTAACCTCTGCCTGCAGTCTGCAGGCTGTACATATGCAGAACCTATTTATGTGCATGATATTGGTAAGTGAGCATTCTGGCGCCCTGGGACAAGTAATATCTTTCAACAGCATGTTTTTTTTTGACCAGGATCTTTAAAACCATGTCTCTGCTGTGTTAGGGATAGTTTGTAAAACAAATGCTTGAAGTTCTCCTGAGAATGGGTAAGTGAATGTATACTATCAATGTCCCGTGAAAAGGATACAGCCTGTGGAACTTTATGAATTGTTAGTTTTATTTGCTCTGACATGGCTTCACAAAGGAACCTTTTGTGTTTGTTCCTCAGAATAACCTCATCCTCTAAGGAAGAAAATGTACAGTTAAGTTAATTTTGGATTCTTTAATACAATGGATTTAACTTTTTTTTCTAAATATTAATCTATTAATTTATGGGTGGTACCTAAAAAAGAATGCAAAATATCAGGACTGAGTAATAGCACACTTCAGTTGAAACCCAATCACTTCAGTCTTTTGTGTTCGTTTGTATTTCACAGAGTTTATTTGAATGTTGTGATGGGGGGTATGGAAGGTATGAGTGTAAGCATCTGCTTTATAGCTCATATTCTGATATGAATTGTTATGTTCTCCTGTACCTTACTGATATTTTCATTGCCAGTAAAACTATAAGAGTGCCCCTTCTTTGGTAGGCAAACTCTGAGTTGAAACTCTCAACATCATCAGTGTAAGAGTTTTTCTGTTTAAAGTTTTGTACGGAACAAATGAGTTGCTGCTTCTCTTTTTTTAGGGATTGCACTGTCACCAGCCTGGAACAGACTTTGTTGGGGATCTTCTGGGGGCTTCCTCTCGATATTTCTGTGGCAGCTCACATGAGAATTTAGATGAAGTGTTTTTGTCAGAGTACTGGGTGTCTGTCTTAAGCTTAAAGCTGCATTCCAAAGTTTGTGAACTGTGTGTTCCTGTGTTTTGCAAGGATGACTGCATTGCACAATGCAGCATGATGTGGCAGCATTTAAAGTAGTTGCATCTGAGCTGGGTCCGTAACTGGAATTAAGAGATCCATGTCAAGGTTGCGTGGAGAGAGGTAAGGTTTATCAGTTCAGGAGAGGTGACTTGCAGATATGCCTGTGCCAGTTTTGTTCTCTGAGACAGTACTTTAGATGCTGCAGCATTGTGGTACATGGAGAACCTAATCCTTCTGGAGCAGGTTTGAAGCTCTTTGCTACATTTTGACCTGTAAAGACTCCTGAAGTCTGTGTAGGTGCATGCACATATATATATATATATGTGTATATGTATACACACACACACAGAGTGCAGCTGCGCATACTGGATTGTAACTGGGATCCTTTTATGTTATTGTAAAAGCTGTTATTAAAAAAAATAATCACATATTTAATTTGTATTTCATAAAGATAGATTTACTAGATGTTCTGTGAGTGGTGGATAGGTTAGAGTTTCAGATCTTTTGGTATCTTTGAAGCTAGAGAATTAGAAAATACATTTGTTTCCCCACTATTTGTTTCCAGAACAATATAATTCTTACATTATATCCTGGCTGCAAGTTGCTAGTTCACACATTTGACTTAGTTGTCATCATTTTCTGTGGTACCTGTAAAGTCATCTATTTAACATTCACTTAGTAGAAATCATAACGTCTAGTAATTATTTTATTTCCAACAAGGAAGAAATATACGTTGTGTGTCCAAAATGTTTTGTTTTTTTTTTTTAGTGTAGTTGTTCTGTTCTTGAGTGTTGAAAAGCTGTACCTTGATTGACGAGGGTGTAGTATTTTCTTCAGAAATGCATGCCTCTGCCTACTGTGAATCACCATGTTGGGGAGAGGTCATGAAGCTTCTGGCATGCGGCGCTTGGGATATTCAGCGTGACAGAATTTAGCTTAGGAAACGCTGCTGGTAGCCATTCAGTTTTGGCCAATTCGCTGAAGCATTGAATAGTCTAATATCACACTCTTATTTACCTTTTTGCTGTTATTTGCTGCAACTTTAGTGACTGAATTTCAGTAATTAGGACACTTTATGAAGTCAGGCTGGTTTAACTTAAAATCTGTTTTTTCTGAAAGAGCAAACATACTTAGGGTTTATCTGTCTTTCAAGTGTGAGGTTTTTAGAAACAGAATTTTAGTCGCTTGTATAAAGGTCATGCCTTACTGCAAGAAATGCAACTCCACATTTTACAGACCTGTTTTATGAGTGACTACAGCATAAAAAATGTGTTATGTTTGTACTGGTTATAGTGAACTCTTGTGTGGAATCACGGGGAGCTGTCTCGGCAGCTTTTGAAACAGTAGAATATTTAAATCACTAATGCTTATTAAGTAGAGCTGAAACTAGAAACTGAGACTATTCCTTTTTTCCGTCCCACCTCTTTTTAATGTCTAAAATCTTCAAGGATTTGCTAGACAGACATGGAGAACAAGTCTGTTTTTGTAGTAACCAGTAGTTGCAAGTAAATTACCATTTTATTATTGTAGTAACTGTAGCTCTACTAATGTTTAAAGGGCTTCTCTTTTACTTACCACTATATAGTTGCTGAGTAAATTGAAGAAGCTTGTAGTATAATTAAATGTCAATTGAAACAAGTGGCCACTGTAAATAACAGTTTGGAAGAGAAACTCTGAAAGTTACTGTGTAGGCCGTGCATATGCTTAGCTGGCTTGATCTAAGGGTTCAGGGTTATACTCCTCAGGCTTTTTCTCAGCTTCTTTTCTTTTTACTTCTCTCTTCTCTGCTCTTTTGCTCTTCTTTTCTCCTTCTTTCTCTCCTTTTCTCTCCTTAAAAGTTGTCTCTAGTGAAGTTTGACCAAGTTGTTACTTTTGTTTTAAGTTAATGCTCCCATTCAGGACCCATCTGATTTGTTCTTATTTACATACATGGTTAAAATTAAATACATTTATTATAAGTTTGGAGCTTACTGAGCATGCTATCTAGTGTCACCACCCAGTGATTTTGTGAGTGTACAAGGGCATATAAAATTAGAAGCAGAGTGCCATTATTGCACACTTGTGATAGTCTTACATAGAACCAAATATTTTTGTTGGCAGGTAACAGAGCAGAAAGAATATCATGTGTTAGAGTAGCAAGAGCTTAACAGATGTTTCAGTGAGCTGCGTTTTCAAATCCTTTTACATTAAGAAATGGTTGGAGTTTATAGAAGTTCTGAGACTACTGGGTTACATTTCCTGTTGCAGTGCAAAGCCAGCCATTGTGGTAGAGTTTTAGCAGATGTGTTACCCCCTTCTAATAGTTGGGAATAAAACTTTGGTTTTCTTACTGAAATATGCATTACATCTAGAAGAGCATAACCTGTCCCCTTTAAACAGCCCATAAGCTGCAGTAAGACCATTCTGGCCTTAATTTTTCACTGTGTAAGAGACTAATACTTGAACTGCTCTTTGATCCTCTTCTCTTAAAGACAGTAGCTTTTCAGAATGAGATTTTGTATTTAAAGTATTTGCTATTGGGAATTGTAAGGAAAATTTTTAAGAGCCCCAAAGTCCTTTGCATGTATGAGTCGTTCATAAAACAATGAATTGTCATTCTGGTATTATCCCAGGAGTGTTCTAGGTAGCTGACATGTATTGGAATGCTCATCTGGGCAGAAGGAAGACCCCTGTGCCTACAACTGCTTTACTGCTTTTACTTTTGCTGCATGTTGGAAGTGTCTAAATTTACATTTCATGTGGTGATTTCTGCTCACACATAACATCAACTCAGAATTGCTATTCTGGCAAGAGATGAATTTGCATCTATAAGAATGACTTTCTTCTACCTTCTACCTGATGATCACATCTGTTTGATAAAAGCTCAAAAGAGACCCTGCAGTCTCATCATCTCTTTCTCCCTTCTTCTTTGCTAAAGAAGCTGGAATAACCCTTAGAGCTGAGGATAGTGTTCCCTCCTTGAGCAAACATTTTTTGCTGTCCGAAGATCTGTGTGGGCTGTGTTGAGTTGATGTTGGCTTCCATTACTGAATTCACAGTTCAGGCTGAATTTTGCCCTCAGCTGTGCATGTTGAGAGCAGTCATGAGCAGGGTGGGTATGTGCGCGTTTCAGCATAGAATTTGGCTTGTATTTCATCCCTAAAACATTCCTGAAAATACAGTGAGGTTTCCTGAAAAGCAGCAGACAGTTGCTTTGAAAAGAATCTCACAGTTCAGATTTGATCAAAATGGTAGTTTCTGTTCTCAAGTTGAGTGTGGGGCAGAAAGTGAAAGAGGCTTTGAGAATGAAAGAGGATTAACTATTAGATATTAGCACTTGTTGTAGAGAGTGTATAAATCATATTTGCAGTTCTCCTGTTTTATGGGTTAATGCCTAAAGTGTTAAAGCGATGCTAAGCAACAGCTCTCTTTTTAACACACAGAACTGTCTCTCTAGTAACATGGAATGACACTTATTTTATTGAACCCTGACAGTATAAGCTCCCTTGCAGATTATTGTTTTTTAAAATTGATTTGGAAGTTTGAAAAAGGAAAGAAGGCATTTGTGGAAGAATATTTTGATTGGTTGTTACAGAATGGTAAAGAGATTCCTCCAAAATAGTTGTGAATCATTTTGGAAGAATGGGGCAAAAATTTCTTCTATTCACTTAGAATTTCTGTATCCTATTTAGTAATGAAATAAAATTTAATCTAGTTTATTATCAAACTTGCATTTAACTGATACATATTTTCACTTCCTGCTAAAATAAACGTAGCGTGAAATATGAGGGCAAATTAAGTCTGTTCTCTGTAACCTACACCACGCAAATGGAAAGTCTTTGTGAAAACCCATCCAGGTGCCAAAGATCACAGCTCAGGATCTCAGTGTGCAAAGCAGTGCCCAGCAGGAGCAATGGCCATGGTATTTTTGCTGTGTCCAGCACACCCACATAACTGTTTTTGAGACAGCTCTGTTATGTCCTATAGTTTTGTGGAGGAAGTAAGGAATTCCTTTCTCTCCCCCTAGATCTTTGCAGCATTTCAGAATGTCCTGCCAAGTATGTGGGCTGCAAGGCAGGGAAACATTTGGTCCACAATGTTTTATATTACATGTAATTAAATTAGAATCTGAAATTAAAAAGCATGTTTCCCTATTTCCCAGCCTGGAAAATCCTTCTTGGATTAGAAAGCTATATATACACCTTGTGGAATGTCTGCATACAGGTCTGAATTGCCCCAAAATGCTAATCTTCGTGCAACCTCACATCCAAGTCCTGTCTGATACCTTATCGTCTCCTGCCTGAAACCTGAAGATTGGCCTCATAGGTAGTTAACAGCAGAGAACATAATATTGCTTTCTAAAATTTGCAGAAAGTCAGTCTTGCATTCAGTTATTTTCATTTCTTGGTCCAGATTTTTATACCATCTAGAAACAGAACTCTTTATTGAATAACAGGGGAGTATCAGGTTCTTGGGTATAAGCTGCATTACAAATTAAATAGTGAGTGCTTAACGAAAGGTTTCAAAAATAAATCCTTTTTATTTTTGCACTCTGGTATGATTCATCCTTAATTCCTTTCTTGCCTGAAAGTCCCAGACTTTCCTTCACTGGACTTGTTTTCCTGTATTCTTCTGTATTCCTAAATTCTTGGGTTTTTTTCCTACTCTTATTGTTCCTCTTTCACTTACCATCACTTCTAGAATTAAACGTGGCTGAAGTGCTGTTGTCTATGAGGTGTTTTGTAGCATTGACCTGATCAGAATGTATTTGAGAAACCATAAGGAAGGAATTTTCTGTTGTTTACAACTGTTGAGGACCTTTGGTGACAGGCAAGATGTTGCAGTCTGACAGAAGCAGGTGAACAGGAGAGTTAGCTTTTATTTTGTCCCTTGACCTTCATTTTTTTAGCATCATAACTATACTTACTGTTAGGAATTTGCCACATCCCCATACTGTGGTAGTGTTGTTGAGATCTTTCTCGTAATGAAACGTCATGTGTTTTATTTGCTGCAAAAATTGATTATTTACTACAATAATTGAAAACAAGTAAGGTATTGATTTTCCATGGGCAAGGATGACTAAAATTTAAAGCTGTGCATTTGAAGAGATCTTTTTAGGTGATTAGGTAGTGAAATTCAGTACTTTCAGAGTGCCTGCAAGTCTGAGGGTTTTTTTTATTTATGTGACTGTATTATTTTTGCTTACTACTGTACAGGTATTCTAGTTTTCAGAGTCAGGCATTACAGACAGATGTGAAAGTAGGGTAAAAATTTAAAGTTTGTGGGGGAAAAAAGGGTTCTCATGGGAATCTGTATTTTCACAGTGCTCTGAAAAACTATTTTCTTTTTGTTATTTTTCCTGTTTTTTTTTTTTTTTTTTCTTTTTTCAGGGAGAAAAATCACTATTAGCAGCACTAGATAATGGTCTGGATTTATATATATGACCTCTTGGCCTCCCTTCCTTCTCTTGACTGATTGCAAATATGTTCTCTCTCAAAAGTAGGTCTGTGCTATTTTGCCGCATAGATCTAACGTTTGAACTCTGGCTATGGATAGTTTTGCGGCACTTCTGCAAGACACAAACAAAAAAGTATTCCTTCTGTACTTTTCATAAATCTAATGTTTTTTGACAAGCATTGCTAAGAAAAGAGCAAAGCATTTATCATATAGCTCTGTTAAAAATAATGTATTGGGAAAGAGTGTATAAGGGAAAACACACAGTGAGGAACTTTTCTGAATGTATTACATTATCAAGTTGCATAAACTAAGAAGAAAATGTATATGTTCATATCTTTTTCTATCTTTAGCTAGCAACAATAGCCATAGCTGGGAATAATCTAGGTTAAAATTTAGTGTTTTCCTGTATTAAGCAGGCAATTGAACTTAAATCTCTTGAAGATCTTTTTAAAAACTAAAATGGATTGCCTCTGGGTTTATTTCCATGCATTTATTTAGTGCTAATGCAAACACATGGCTGTTAACTTGAGAACATGGCAGCTACGGTCTAAAACAGTTTTATGGTATATGCCAGCTTAGGTCATCTTAATGTATCTCTGAAGGTAGCAATACTTGCCTTTGCTACTGGTCTTATTTCACCCACTCTTAAACAGGCTTCAGATTATGCTACTATACAGTTACATGGATAATTTTAAGAAGATCCAGTAAATAAAAGGGATTTTCATAGAATGATTCTCCACTTTTTTCATAATAGGGGTTTAATCTTTGATGACTTTGTAGCCTAGGTAGCAGTCAGAATTGCTGTCTGAAAGTACAGCTGAAGAACAAGTGCAAATGTGCCCAGGACTCCTCCATTGCCTTTTGCTTTGTTGCAGAGCCCTCTGCATGCCATCAGAACACCCCGGAGCCATGTGGGTGCCTCTCACTGCACGCCAGAGCCCTGAAGTTACAGTGCTGCAGATGAGGCAACCCAGCCCTGCTGGTGGCTGCACAGTTTCTCATTTGTGTGCCTGAGCAAGGTCACTTAGACAGTTTGTTGTAAATAACACAGTAACATCCAGAGCTCTTTAGTTACCAGCTAACACATAAATCACAGGATTATTCATTTTCTTTAATAACAAGAGAGTAATAGAGGTAACGTTTTTATGAATGAGATGACTGTAGTCAAAAGCAGAGTCAGTGCACTGTGGTTCATTTGTAATAATCCAGTGATCTGTTGCTAGGATTCTAGGAAGATAGTTTCAAATGTTCACAGTGATAAAACTTGAGGTTTTAGCTAACTGAGTTTCTAATAACTTTTTATAAAAAGGGTAGTCCCTAAAACCTCTTTTAAATAATGGTTTTCAACTTTTTGGACAGATGTAGATAGGGTGCAGTATAGCTAGAAAATAAATTAAGCACAACCAAACACAAGTTATACATGACACTTCAACTGAACCATTCTTTCAGCTCTTGAAATTATGGCGCTTTGAGAGATACAAAATGTGAAGACCAAATCCCATGATGGTTAAGATGTAAGACAGCAAATTTGGGTTCCTTTTCAAACTGTTGCTATCTGACAAATCATAGAAGCTGTGAGAAGACAGAACATGAAATAGTGGGAAGTCAGGAAAAAATGGCTGTAAGAAGTAGTTGTGCTTCATTAGTGTGCTTTTCATTTTCCCAATTATCTTCTCATAAATCAAGTTTCTTAGTGAGTTCAGAGTCCAAGAACTGAAACATTTTTGGCTATGTTTTTTCTATTTTAAATGCAAACCTGCTGTTTATTTCTTAGATGAAGAGGAATTAAATTCACATTCTTCCTATATCACCAGACTCTGAGCTGAGGTCTTCTTGTCCCTGTCACTTGACATGGAAAGTAGTCAGTAATTCACCTTTGATTTCATTGTAGTTCTTTCTTCCTTGTGTTAATATATGCATATACATACTTACTGATACTGAGCCCTCGAGTTAGCTCTTTAGGAACTGGAACCGCTAATCCACACATCTAAATTTCAGCAAAAAGCAATGTTTTTGGATGAAGTCTAATTTTTGTTTCTTTGACCTCTAGAAGTTAAAATCCTATTTAATATGGTAAATGGTTTTGAAATAAGATTACATAATTGAACATTGTTACCCTCTACCATTTGTGAGCATAACTTACAGAGAAATATAAATTTTGCGGATTCTAGAACATGGTTTATCTTTCCTTACATTTTTTTTTTAAGTTGCTATTTATGAATGGACAGATGTTCAGGAAACCCCAAGCTTTCATTGGCCGTATTTAGAGTAGATGAAATACCAAATTGTTTAAAAAAATAATACCGTGTAGATCGTATTTTATGGAACTGTCATTTAAATACTATTTCTTAATTGGTGCATGTAGTTGCATTAATTTCCCTAGAACTCTTTGGATATCTGAGATGCTTTGTCATAACACGGTCTTTTCATTATTTCTCTCTACATCATCTTTGAAGAGGTGCCATACCACTTTAAACAGTTCACCAATCAGTTTCATATGATGGGTCCTCTTTAATCATTTACATTCAGAGAAAATCAAATATTCCTTAGGAAGCCAAAGTAATCTAACAGAATGTATAGTGTTTGTGCAGCTGGATATCTTATTTATTTGAAGTTCTCAGGGAAATCTCTTCTGACTTTACAAAAAAGATGGAAGGGTAAACAGTACGAGTGTTCAAGTAATCTGAGCTAGAAAGTCCCTTCTTTTAGAGCAAAGTCATTAAAAAAATGTATTTGCAAGGTCCAAAAATAATACAGTATATCAAATTCAGAGAACTACATGTTTTTTTCAGTATTCTCACTATTTTTAGATAGTATATGTACCTATTTATATAAATGAAAAATATAGGGTTTTTTTTAGTGTATTTAATATTCCTAGATAGGCAAACACAATGAGTCTGTTTTCCTGAAAAAGTGATTCATCTGTTTGTTTTTCTCATGTGACATGTCATTCATCATGATGTTGGCATTTCTTGAACTTGGTAACTGCCTAACTGAATTAGCATTCCTAAAACTTACTTCCAGGAAAGCTATTGAAAATGTACATGTATGTATAGAAACTTCGTATTTCTAGGCTTTTTCTAGTGGGAGGTATCCCACTGTGATACTAATAATGTTCCTAGTACTTGTGAGTTCGTTACCCTAAAGTTTACTACATATATATATAGGTGTCTATTTTTTTTCTCCTGAGGAAAATGTGAGGGAACTTACTGGGTTGGATTTGTTGATTTTTGGGGTGTTTTTTTGGTGTTGTGGGTATGAGTGTGGTAATACTTTTTCAATTTCTCTAAAGGCAATCTCAAACTGCAGGGTGTTCCTTGGCCAGCTTGTAGCATTGACTAGATTTCCATGTGGACAGAAATAGGTCTGTGGTTGATGAAACTGGCTTAGGAAGTGTGTTTGCTTTTTCCATTGGATATTTAATAGTATTATGTAGTTTACTTCCATTGTATATCAGTGAGAGTTATTGAAAAACCCAGAGTTAGATACTGCTCAAATCCTGAATTTATTTCCACTGTACTAATATTTTTCCTGTTCCCATGCCTTATTTCTAGGTAAGTATAGGTAAGAGTTTCTAAAGAAGGGGAAGATGGAGAGAATATGTTCCAGAAAAATTAATGAAAACAACAAGTTGCTGTGAATTTTGTGTAGGTTTTGTTGCCTGTATCGGTGTGAGATCATGTGCCTTTCTGCCTCTCCTCTTCCTTTTCTTAATCTACTATATTAGTACTGTAGTTTCTCACCTTTCTCAAAAAAGGAAGAGAGCACAAATGTATGATTGTATGTTAAATACCTTTGAGGTAATGTCTTGAAGAATTGTTTTAAATATTTATCTGATTCAAGAATTATATTCAGAATAGAAGAGGAAGGTTTGGCAAAAAAAAAACTTGAATCCATTTGCCAGTTGAAATATTAAAATGGTTCCATGTTTTGATATGTGTCACATGGACTGAATTTATATGATTTATTTGTGATAAAGTGGCAAAATGTACTCATTCTCTTTCAAGGAGGAAAGTGAACGTAATACTGAATTTATCATGCTTAGTTCAGTGTAAAAAAGCACAGCAGATGATGCAGTACTTATTAGTTTTGCAATAATCTGAACAAGGATTTGTAATCAGAAAATTTCCAAATTTACTTGGTTTTTAAATTTTCCTTTGAGACTTAAAATACGTGAGTCATTTGGATTTTTTCAACCTCTTATTTCACTGTTTCTAGGAGGTTTTTAGATTAGTAGAATCCACCGTTTTTTAGCAAGAAGGATGACAGTAAACATACAAACATTGTAAATCAATCCATTATTATGATGACAATGTTTTTGCACTTAGTAAATATCACTATGGATATAGCACAGTCTGTGCATGCCAAAAAAAGAAAAAAAAATATATAAATAATACATGTAAGGTAGTTGAGGAATTTTATTAATTGTAAAAGCATCGCATTGAAATGAGATGAAGATAGCAGTGTTGGATGATGCATCTTATATAAAAGAGAATTAATTTTTGAGATATAGAGAGAATTGTTTGTCTTGAGAAATAAAATCTACTTGTTTTTGTATGCAGGATAGATCTGCTACTGCTCTGGATTTCTATCTGTTCTGGCAGTACTGTCTTTAGATTTGACATTTCCAGAAATGGAGTTTTCATGCATGTGCTGCTTCTGTGGGTGGTACTCTCAACTTTCATGCATTTAAGATGGATATTCTTGTTAATTCAGAGTAGTGTAAAGTAGGCATAGGAGTTGAAACTTGCTGTGAGGTTATTTTTAATGTTTGATCACACCTCTGCTAATTTCTTTTGTTTCTAATAGATGGCTGTGAATATACAAATGGCTGGTGGGACTCCTAACTGATTATGAAAGTTTTTACATAAGTATAGAGTACCAGACTACTCAGAAGGAGCACATTTGAAAATCCTTGTGCTGAATTGGCACGGTCTGACTGATTTCTTTTTAAATGCTGTAGCCGTCATTACGCATAAAACATTGAACAACATTTCAGATTTACAATCTAGAGCATAAGAATACTTGGAAATACTGGGATTAGAGTTTTCAGTTAAATTCAACACTTCTGAATATAGGTATTTTTCTTAGAGCTACCTTATCTGTCACTGTAATCTATTAATGAATTCAATTACATTTTTTTCATTTTGCTACAAAATTGGAGACACTATTTCTTTCTTCTGAGCAGCATTACTTTTAAAATGTTGTCCTGAAATGTCAAACTTACATTATGATGAATACTTCCAGTACAAGAAAACTAGTTTAGCACTTCAAATTGAACAACTGTCTTGGCAATTTTTTATGATAATGACTTCGTAACAGTGTCATTTAGAATCTGATTGTCTACTCATGTCCAATAGCTCATCCCATCTCAAATAGTGCTGTTGATATAATGGCTTGAATTATGGACCAGAGGCATGATCTGCAAAGTGATACTAGGTGTCTTGGTGCTCTGTGCCCAGTATTGGAGAGACCACTTCCTGCTGCAGAGCAGTGTTGTTCCTATACAGGAAAGCAATTTTCCTATTGCTGTTTGCCTTGGCAAAGGCCCTGGGTATCAGTACAGTTGAGTGTATAGGCTTGGAGTCTTGGAGTGGTACGACATATGAAAAGTTCCTCCATGCTTCCCCTTCTGGAGATCTGAAATACAGGCTCAGTGATGGAATAAACTTCGTCTATTTGCTTTAAGCTTTTATGTGTATGCATATATGTTTGGTCTGATGTCCTCTGCTTTTGGAGATTTTTGTGAATTCTTCCCAAGCATATATTTTGAATGACTTCCCAACTAACTGCTTAAGTGTCAGCACTGAATGTCAAGAATAAGCAAATGAAAGCTTGTTCTGTATTTGTCATTTTTTGTCAGGTACGGTTGGTTTGGCGTTTCCACAAAGTTCATTTGTTACAGTAGATGCTGTAAGAGTTACAACCATGCTTTTTCAAACTTCTCTGAATTGATCTGCTTAGGTGAGATAAATGAATTACCAATTTTCTTTGTTACCACTAAGATGAATTTACTTTTGAGGCTTCCTAGTGGCCTCGATATTTTTTAAGCTGTGAAATGAGACTTGGCATCTAAGTGTCGTATCAGAAGATAGAGGTGATACTGTCTTCCTGTGGAGACAGTCTGTAAAGCTACTGCAGAATATAGATATGTGGACTTTTCAAGGCTGAAAGTAGTAGTCTTGTGAACTGAGTTGTACTCTTTAATGATTCTCATGCTTTTGACCATGCTCCTGTTACCTTGTCTGTGGCTTCTGTCCAAGACTCTTTATTTTGCTGTTTATTAATTGATAACAGCTGAAAATGGTAAAGTCAGTGATGTTAATGTACACTCACTTCCCACTTTACCAGGTAATGATTGGCTAAAGGCTATTATATCTACTATATTATATTCATTTGAGTACAACCAAAAAAATTGCCTGGCCTTTTTCTTGCTTTCTGAATATTAAACAAGGTGTTTTAAAACCTTATACAGGTATTTAAACTAAAACCTTCATGCAGAACTTTAGGTAATTTTCTCAGCCATGACATGCCTGAAGACAACACATGCTGTAGATGAACAAAATAGCAAAATACATGCTGTAGATAACCATGTGAGTGTGATTTTCAGAAGGTAAAAATAAAATTAGAAAAGAAGTTAAAAGAAATGTTTCACCATAAACATTTTAGATATTTGTAACTGTATGTTTTGGCCAAGTTAATTAAAGAAAATATTGAGGCATAAATCACAGAGTTTTCTACAAAAAGGAGCAAAATTTGAAGATGGTTTCTTGGTTTTGGTTTGTTGGGTTTTGTTTGTTTTTTTTTGTTTGTTTGTTTCTTTTTTCGTGATGATTGTTTATGGTCAAAATCCAAATTGTTCTTAAATGCCCACACAGAAAAAAATATTCTGCTTGTATTCACTGGGTGAAGAGTTAAAATGTTCACAGTTTCTGTTTAGATGAAAGAATGCTTTTATTTGAGATGACCAGATGTAATAGAATTAAGTGAAGAATTTGCTGTTTCTTCCAAATTTGCAGATGATGACCAGTTTTCCTAAATGTTTATACTGCTGTGCTTAAACCACGGCACTTACCAATAGAAGTGTATTTTGACTGTATTCAGAGAAAAATATGTTCTTTTTTCTTTACTATCCTTTTTTAATTTTGTCATGTAAATATCTAGAGTAATGATTCTCAAATTACTGCAGTCAAGTCCTTAGATTTCAGGCTATAGGAATCTCTAGTCTCACAGGTGACTGCTTCCAGAATTTCCAAGTGTGATCATAAACAGAGTGATGGAAGCTATTTTCCAGTTTTCATTGCAGTGAACCTTAATGGGTCCCAACTAAATATGTTTACATATGTGCTTACATTTTCCACCATGTTTTGTGAAACCCATAACGTGACTTACAGTGACAGGTGTGCACTGTTGTTTAATTCTTCCTTTTATCTACACACTTTTGAACTATGGATTATATCAATCCTTAAATCTTTGTTTGTTTTAGAGATGTTTTTTTTTTTTTTTTCCCCCCTCTTGGTACACCATATATGCACTAGCAAGTGCTAGCAGTTTCAGCTGCATTTAAGGAAATATTGTTGTAAGGCTTTTATGTGCTGTACTTCAATCAGCTAGTGCCAGCAGTATCCCAATAGAAAGACCCTCAACAGACCATTTTCAGCATTTTGCTGCAATTAAACTCCTCTGGTTTTAGCCCTCAGGCAATTTAGTACCTTTTTACATATGCACATTATGAACTTTTGACCAGGGCCTGGTAGTCATATATTAGATAGCAGCTTTTGAAAGCAGACTTAACAAGTTCCTCAGAGTATTACAGTCGGAGTCAGTTGTGGAAAAGGTAATTTAACCAACTTGCAGTGAGGCCATTCAGAATCTTACTGATGATCCTAAATATGTCTTTTTTTTTCTCTTGTTTCCTCTGGAAGCTGGTAGCAAGAGCTCTCAAAGAATGTGATTGATCTTTTATTCAGTAGCTAACGAGGGCTGTGATTCTATTAGTGCTCTACAAGGCAAGGGAACAGTGATTTAATGAAGTGTCTAGTGAGCTGGTCATAGATTTATCCTGTTGTCTCTAATTTGCAGTGCCGTTGTGAGTGTAAAAGAAACTGCACTCACACTGCCATTAGGCAGGTATTTCCTTAGTAAATTGTTGTAAGGTCAGGTGTAGTTATCTTGGAAAAGGCAATGCCTTACCTCCTCAATGTCTCAAGATGACAGCCGCTGTGCTGAGCACTCACTGAAGCGGAAACATGAAGATCAGAGGTCCGTCTCCAAGTCCCCCTTAGCTGATGCAGGAGCAGATGAACTGCCAAGTAGGACTAATAGAGTCATAATTGGCGATTAGAACTGGAAAGGTGCAATAACGTCTTAATACAAACTGGCTTATATTATAGTTAGTGTCAGTTGCTGTAAAGTTGCATGGTAGCCTGAACCAGTTACACTTCTTTTTTTAATTTTCAAAAATGAGGAAGGCATCCTAATACTTGCAGTGCATCAAAAATAAAACAACATCAAAACTTGAGTTACTTTAAAGTGACATTAATGTTTTCAGTACATTTACTTTGGCATGTAACCTGTCAGTCTTACTCAGAAAAGATGCCATAAAATATGACATAGAGCTTCAGATAAAACAATCTTATAAATATGCTTTTGCTTTCACTTAATTAGTGCTAAATACTGGATTTTATTTCTGTGTACTGAAGGTCACTGAACTTGACATGTTGTTTTGATGATGCCTGTGATGTTGCAAATCTGGTTTTCCTTGTTATTTTTTTTTCACAAACCTCTGCATCCAAGTTAGCCAAAGCAACCATTTTTGGGAGGAAGTTATCTTTGCATGAATTGCTTGAGAACTTAAGAAGGAAGTTACAGCATCTGTTGCCAGGAAGTTCAGTGCTACCATTTCAATCAAAAAGCAATACTGAAAAATAAGGAAGCAGATCTGATATGTGTAGAACTTTCTTGATTGGTGTAGAACAGTCAATAAATGAATGAATCGTCTGTAGATTTCTGTGGTAGCTGCAGAATTGCCACGTGCAAAAATGGTCAAAGCTGTCATTCAGAGGGGAGGAAATCAGGGAAGAGATTCTGGGAGCATTAATCCAGATTTGTTAATGTGTAAGTCACAAGTCTAGCTGGGATCTCAGCCTCATGTTCCAGGCTCTGTGCATACAGATAAAGAAAAGTTTCTGATGCAAAGTATACCAAAACTGTTTTAAGGGAAACTGCTAAAATCTCCTATGCAGCAGATGAAACTGGCACCATGTCAAACACTGATAGCAAGAGACAGGATCACAATAACTTGTATCCATATATAATTACAGAACATGCATCACTGAATAGTTGCCATGTGCTCAGATGGATGATTTTGTTTTTGCAAAATAAAAATATTTTCAGTTGGATGAGCCCTTGAACCCCTGTGAACTTGACACCCTCTGGGATGTCATCTGGGATCTCTGTTAAATATACAGATGCAATTAGTCTAGAAAAAGAGTTATTGGGCTTTTAAATGAACAGCAAGAGGATTTAAAACAGTAAGCTAAACTTTCTAATTTCCTAATATTGACACTTGTGTCTCTCACAATCTTATTATAGCATTATTCTCTGCTGATCTACCATTTCATCAAAAAGTCTACAATGGAACTAAAAATCTAAGCCTTTTAGCCCATAGATCATTGCACTTGGAAAATGGCTTATTGTAGATTAGATAATGTGGTTCATAGCACATCCAAATCAATAAAAGGCTAGTCCAAACGTAGCAAAGTGCTCTCAGTCTGATTCTTTTTATTAAGTATATCTGCCATGAGCAAAGTGAAAATTTTAAGTTTTTTTGCTTAACTTGATGTAAGAAAAAGACATTGCTTCAATTTCTATATGGTTATTTTCATTCTTAGAGAAGATCTGTCTCATAGAATTTAGTTTTATTTAAGTAAAAATGAAATATGTTGCATGAAAAATGATAAAATTTTTGTATCAGCAAAATTTAGAGCCCAGTGGTTAGGTGTTCCCATTCATATCCCACTGTAGAAATGAATGACTAGGATCTCACACCTGTCAGATATTCAGTGGTCTTTCTGAAATAAATACTTCTAGTTTACAAAAAAATCATCAGCAGTAATTGGCAACTGCAGTAATGAATGGAGGTGGAGAATGCTTTCATTTGGGAGGATTGTCAAAGAAATATTTTGAAGTTATGTGTGACAAGATACCCCAAAAGCAGTGGCCTTTAAATCTACATCAGTCAGTCCCACGATTCACATTTACAAACACTATATGGTTGAGTTAAAAGTTGATATGTGAAATGAGAGAAACTAAGGCAATAATACCACTTAATTGGTTAACAGAATAATGCCACTTAATTGGTTAACAGATTTCTAGGTTAACTGTGCATAGCACAGGAAGGGGAAGGTCACTGCTTTGGCAGAGATGGCTTTCATCTGTCCCTCACAGCTGGAAAGGTATCTTTGCAAGCATGCAGCAAGAACAGTGCTGTTGTACAGAGATGGCTGTGTAGCGTGTTAAAATGTCCGCTCAGCCTTCTCTGTTCTGTCCATGTTAAGTTTTCTCTGAGAAATTCTGTGACACATGGAAAGAATGAATTAGAAGGTTGCTACAACAGTCTGAAATGGAGGGTATGGTTCTCCTTTCTGTCTTCCCCTGTGGATGATCCCCTGTTCCTGGAAGTGTGTGAATACCGGAAGGATGTAGTTATTTACACAAAAGAAATTTAGCAGGCTTATATGTCAGGTGTGGACAGGTATGGAGAGAGTATTTAACCCTTCCTGCTAGGGTTATACTTGGAAGAAATTGGTGACACAGTGGGAGCTAATGGCTGCTGCTCCTTTTAAGCTTTCCACACACTTTCATTCAATGCGTTTTTGTATTTTTCTGGATACGTCCATGGCCCATGCTGCTGAGGAAAGGATAAGTGGAAGTTAAGGAATGTAAAAATGCCAAGTTGCTGAACCTGGTCAAGAGCTTGTCGCAGTTTGCAGCTTTGCTAAAATGGGGCTTAAAAGCTGTATAAAAAATCTAGTGAATAACTGGAATTTCTTGCAAACAGTAAAATCAGATTAATTGTAATTGGCTGTAGAGAGATGCTCTCAACTTACCATTCTTTGACCATGTTATTGACCACTGTGTGATCGTCTCTGTTGTTAATAATTTATCCTTTGAAAAATCTATGTGCATTATAGTCTTTGATCTCACAAATTTCAAAGCTGAAGATGCTGTTTTCTTCCTCTTTTTACATTTTTTCTTTATTTTAAAATAATTTTTGCAAAAGAACAGAATGAAAAATAATTTTAAAGCTATTTTGGTGGGAGAAGTTCCAGATGACACCAGTCCTTGGTAATGAGAATTGTACATTAGTACAGTGAGAATATATATGAATAAAAAAAAAATCAAGGCAAGCTTACTGCACTTTGCAGAAAAATATTTGAAAACAAGACTTAATGCATCTAGTAGATTAAAACAGAAATTAAAGACTTTAGAGTAAGAAGAGATCAAAGGCTGTCTCTTCGTTGTTCTTTTTATTGTTTATTGACTTCAAAAAGACTTTTTAGTTTAAGCTGACTTTAATGTCTCTTGAATGCTCTTTTGTAAAGTGACTTTGAAAACTCACGGATGATGTCTTCATTAAGTGGGAAAAAATCTTGGTAAAAATATAACTGTAACTTTGCTTTCATTGTAATAGGAAGAGATAACACTGTGCTTAATTAAGGTCTGTTTTCTCTCTGTTTCAAATTTTATGACCATTTTTTTCATTGAAATTAGCACTGATAAAAGCTTGAAATAGATGCTGCTAAACTGAAACTCTAGTTTTCCAGAGAAGTGTCATAATGTGAGTTCTCTGTCTATATTTATTAATAAGTTAATCAGGATGTTGCCTTGTTGATACTAGCTATTTTGGGAAAGAAAATTCAAAATCCAAAAGCATATTTGTTGTATGAATTCTGAAATAAAGCATAAACTTTTTGTATTGTTGGGGATGTTACTTAGAGACTTCCTGCTCTTATTCTGTGTGTTTCTCACTAATTCCTGATAGTGAGATAATATCCTGATAATATCTACTTTATGTCTCTGGATTATTTTAATAATAATAATTAATAATGACAATATAGATCTTAATGATATGGAGATAAGTGATAGATTCAGAAAGCTATGCTGAATAATTAAGACAAGGTCCTTGGCACAGATTTCTCTGGGAAATAGTGTGCACTTTCCCCATTATTTTGAGGCAGAAAAGTGCACTTGAGGAATAGGACTATCTTGACCTTCCCCCTCTTGAAGTACATCTTTTGCGCATGGTTCTGCGAGACTCGGTTCATCTTACTTCTAAATGCGAAGGGAATTTTAATTGGTTTCATGAAGTGCCTTCCATTTTTTCTCAGAAGCTGTATGTATGGCAAGCTAAATGATTCCCAACAGTAGAAACACATTGTATAATGTGGATAACCTAATTACCTTCTTTTGGTTAATTTCTTGCTAGTATTGATTGAAATAAATACTTCCTCAGTTTTGTTAGTTCCCTGCTTTTCTGTAATTATGGTATAATATAATCTTACTTTAAGCAATTTCTGGCGTGGTTTTGTAATGGACATTGGTTGCTTGTTACTCTGGGAGTGGTAGATATTGGGCATGCTGTTGATTTTATGATACACCCCTTCCCATTCTGTGTGTTTCTGACAGAGCAGCATTAGCAAATACTGGACAACCTGTTTGTTTGGCTTCTACTGAGGATCAAAAGATTCTGACTCAGGCTGCAGAAGTTGTTTGCAAGACCTTTTTATGTATTTAAAAAACTCAACAATTCCTTTAATGTGATAGCTGAGTTTCCAGAGTTTTTTTCATGAGAAATATGTGTTGCATGTTTTCTGTAACTGCCTAAACTTGCTTCAGCTTTAAAGGAGATTGTCTGTCTTCAGAAGGAAAAGCAGCTCTACACTTCTTTACCCCTTGCTTTCACTCCTGGCTAGGGACAGAGCAGCAAAGCTGTTCTAGGCTAGATTTGTTTTTACTGTCTTCCATCTGTGATGCACATATTATAAATCTTATGTCCAGTGCAAAATGTGAGACACCAAAAAGGATGTCTTCTTCAATGCTGGATGGATCAATGGGCCATTTTCTGTATTAAGTTTCAGACAAATGTGTCTCATTTATGTGTTGGTTTGTCATTTTCAGTGAGCTGATTTTAGTGTGGGCAACTACATTTTGGATTTGGCAATTCAGGATACAACAGTTCCATTTTGGAGACAATCTTACTAGTTTTCATATTCATAGATGCAAACAAATTACTGCAGTATAAATATTTTATGGCACAAATGCTTAACTATTTTTACAAGTGTAATCTTTGTGGGTGGTTTAAAGGCTCAATTAGCACCGAAATGGAGGAAATAAATGTCCTTCAGGATTTGCATTAGGATCATATGACATTGTGGGTCTCAGCTCATTGTTAATAATCCTTACATCTGTGCAGCGTACAACAGCAAATGAGGCTATGCAGCTTTTGAAAACGTAATACGGTATTACTCCTGCTACCCTTGTTGAAATATCTAAGTTCTTTCATAGAAAATGACAGAAAAAGAAATCAGGACAAAGAAAGTAACAAATTAGCTGGTAAAATTGATAGATAATATGTAGTTCTACGTACTAGATTGTGTAGTTATTGTGAAGACTATTGAAATTTTCATGTTAGTTATGAATATGTCCGATGCTGTTTGGGTTGCATTGAACATCTGCACTGTGGGCATGAGAGGGGCTAAGATTCCACTAAACAAAAAAGAAGCTGAAACTGCAAGGAGAAAGAAAGAAATAATAATTAATGTGGCCAAATTCCAAGCTTTTTCTTTTAATTATTTTTTCCTCTATGTTGAATTGGGAAATAACATGGGATGATACTACAATGTGAGAATTGTGGTTGCTCTGCATTTTGTAGATGTGAATCTACTTGCACTAGAAAACAAGTCACCGAGGATCCAGAGAGCTTAATCCCTTGGAATTACATTACCTACATCTGTGCTCAGTGTTTGTGAACAAAAGGTGCCAAGCTTTGCTCCCTGTTCTGTTCTACTACTGACGTGCATGAGAGCAGAGTTTGACTCGAGGGTTTGGTTGCGTGTTTGAATGCCTCAGTTGTATTGTTAACCAACCCAGATGTCGTGTCCTGCCTTATCCATACAGAAAGGCCACAATACTAGTAATGTAAAAAGTGAATTAAAGGGATGATGCACAACATCTTCTTAAGAAAATGAGATCAGCAAAATTCAGACATTTCAAGAATTATGTAATGGTTTTGTCAGATAATAAATACCTCATAGCAGTAATTTCCCAGCCTTCTTTGTGGGTATAAAGCCTGTGATTGTGATCCCAAATTCTATGATTTGCTTTCCAGCACTCATAAAGCCTGTTCTGCAAACCAGTGCCATCAATAAAATATTACAGTTATCAAATACAGCATTTGGCTTTTAGAACTATTTGAAAAAGGGATATTACTGCTAGTATTGCCTTCTCCAAAAGCACTTCAGCTCACTATTTTTATGAGATCTAACTCCTTGTTGCCTATTATATGTAGTAACAGGGATCTGATGGGGCATCTTTAAGAGGAGAAGGTTCAGAAATCACAGTTCAGGCCATGTAACTTTCTTTTGGGTCTGAAGCATGACTCAGATTACACTAAAGACCCAGAGCTTAGTGGGGCTGTGCTCAGAATCTGAAGCTGCTTTTTAGTTGGTTTTCTGAACAAACTCTTTCCTAAAATGAATAGTGCTGTCATCAAGGGAACACTGAAGATTTGTCTGTAGAAAAACAGCTCTGGTTTTGTTTGCCTGGTTTGGACATCTTGTCGCAATTCCACATACTCCTTTTTTTCTTGGTTAATTCCCTCTTTCTACAGCATTCTCTTCCAAATAACATAGTTGTTGTATGCAAGTAAACTGTTGAATTGTTAGAAGCAGCCTGCCTTTTCCCCAATTTACAGCCAAACAAACTGTCGTGGTTTAAGCCACAAATCAGTCATGCAGTTTGTTCACTCACTTCCCCCTTTTTCTTCCCTCTGCTCCTGGAGGGATGGGAAGAAGAATCGAAAGAATGCAA